>JAMKCH010000575.1:0-80869 GCA_023653785.1 Ophioderma brevispina | reverse complement strand
ACCTTGTTATTGCCCTCAACATCAGAACTTTTACCTCCACGCAAATGGTATGGGGGACATGAGGTTGGATGATCAAAACCTGTTTGTGACACAATTCAAAAGCATGCAGACCCGGATTCAGGCATTGTCTTTAGGCTTGTCAGTAAGATCTTGATCGGGCAAGTGAAAAGGTGGATTACCAGATAGCACTGTACAATAGCAATGGTCTGTGAGCTCTGATACAATGCCTTTTCAAGTTTGGTAATGCTGGCAGTATGTCAGCATCCTTGTTTCCAGACATTGCCACAACGCCACCTCCCCCCGAACTCTTGTCTGTTTTTACTGTTTTTACAAGAATTAAACATCTAAATTGTTTTTCAACTCGTGGAATGATTAGTATGGGTCCTTTTCATTATGTCATTTTTTCTCCGACCGCCATTTACCGTCTATGTGGGCAATTATTTTTTGGTCAACCCTGACAATAACAGAAAATTTCATTTGTACTCTTTAAATGCTGAAAACTTTTTTTGTTCAGGTGATACCTGTCTTGGGGCCAGTACCACACCCAAGTAGTACAGCACCACAGACTCTTCAGCATCACTGACCGCTTCATTTTCCAGTAGAATTTACACTGCAGTGCACGAACACTGCCAAGGTAAGAGTGCACACATCTATTGCCACTAACATTGAGTCATTCCAGTACCATTGTCAACAATTGGTGTTGTTGGCTATGTGTTGGGAAATTTGTTTGAAAGTAAGTTTGGTCACTATATAATGTATCCTCACCCCTCACTGAGTGGTGCTTAGAAGACTAAAAGAGGGTGGCGATTAAAATTAGTAGATAGTTCAGTGTTGATCACTCTTTAGTCAAAATATAAATGAAAAATATGTTTTTTTCTTTGCATCAGAGGTTGTATAATTAGGGATATTTGAAAGGTGTCAAAAAAAAAAAATTTGTAACCATTATGTTTTTTTTAAAGGTGCATTTTGTGCTTCTAGCACCTTCTGTTTTATTTATGGTCTGCTAGATCTTGTTGAGGAAAAGCTTATTGGAATTATAGTTTCTGTCCAGTCTTTTAATGGGAGTAATTTCAGGTATTGTGTTACAACCCATAAACCTGTTAAAGAATGAATGATCTCCAATAATGAATGTGAAATTTTTGCCCATCACTAATCCATATGTCAGAAAGTTACATCTGATGGCAACTTATGAATTCGGAACCCTTTACTTATAAGCACAGGGTTATTCTGCTAAGGTTTCTGAATTCATAATGTGTCAGAAAAAAAGTCTGGCAGATGGGTCAGGTATGGAAACTCCCCACAGCATCAGTCCAACATGGGGTGTCCCATAAATATATAGCCTGTATTGGATAGCATGTCTCACAGTTGGTTTGAGCTAAAATAATAGCAATTTATTATAAAGGTAAGCTTTTGATCTCAACACCAAAACCAAATCTACCTGGAATTTTCAGTTGGTGTATACTACAACCTTCATCAGCAGAATGTCTGGTTCATTATGGCGCCTTCTTGACCAATGACGTCAGAACCGGATCATAGACTCTGGACAATTTGTAGCCCCCTCCAGTCCTTGTGAGGGATGGTGTGATAACCCTGATATAAATGGCTTTCCTTAATTCCCCGTCTCAAAATATCGAGATTCCCTATCCAATTTTGGCAACTGTCCAAGTCCATGTGATGACCCCGGGGTACTCTAATGGATAATGTTTTAGAAACCTCTGATGATGTAAATTAGACGGCGGTGCTCTAGGAATCTGGTCTAGGCCTTTCATTTTCTCAACAAAAGGATTCTGAGCATTGACCCCGGCGGTCTGTCCTGGCTGGGATCCGATACACTGGCCCATATGAACTTTCATGCTAATATAGCAATTACCTTACCTTACTTTTATTGATTTGGTTAAATATGGGCATATTCTTGAAAATTTCATATTATAAAAGTTTCTTCCAAAAAAGACTTTTCAGATCAATATCTATATTACTGTCTTTCGTTTTATTTCAGAACCTGTTCCTGAATGCTGATATAGGAGGCAGGCAACTTCCAGTGGCGAGGTCTGGTGACAACGAGTACTCTTTACCTCATAGTGCTTCTTAACATAAGTGGAAGTGCCCTTTCAAGGCATCTCCTCTGAAAAAATCTTCACAATAACTTTAATAACTGGTTCGTGGCACACACTACAAGGATCTTTATGCTATCAATTAAAATATTATTCACACTCTACTTTATAGTTCATGAAATAACTCATTAAAAGCAAAGGAACATGCACTCAGTGGTAGTAAAGTCTGGTTTTGTCCCCGGTGAAGGGGGTTGGCCTAATTTACCTCCGCCCGCTCCCCTCCATCGCACTGCTTTCGCCCCCTTCCCGCGCCCTTCACCGCTTGCAGCGTTGCCATTCCTCCCGTCTTTCACCCCCACCTCAGTCCGGTCCTGCTGGCCTCCTCCCAACGGGTTGTCGTTCTGGTTAGCCCGTTTCTGTGTGTTGATCCTCCTCGGTTCCTCGAACCTCCCGCCTCCCGAACTCAAAGGCCCTTTTTTAAACATGCTCATCATTCTTCCTCAGCACGTGCCGATACCAACGTACACCATTTAACCTTTGGGGCCAACGATCCACCCCTCTTCCAAACCCAACATCTGCTTCTAGTCCCTCATTTATACTCTTCTTCCTGTTTAACGTAGATTGGCATTTCAATCTTTGCAGTGTGACTGGACTGATGAGGCACAAAAATGCACATGCCTGGAAACATGAAATTAAATTTTATGATGAAGGAGGGGAAAAAATTTTTTTTTTTTTAGTTGGCACTTAGCAAGGTAGTATATCACTCACTGAATACACAATATTATCATATTGTCAGTTTACTTACAATCAATTTCTCTGTAATAAGTTGTTTACAGGTCAGATTTAGGAAGGAACTCCATTGCTTGCATTTAAGGTCTCAATATGTAAATAATTATCATTTAGTGACTTGCAAATTATTGTGCATGTGTAAACATTTTGGTTAAACGTTGTTAGCTTTCATGCAGTGATCTATCAGTTCATACTTGGTATGTTTATACATGAGACACGTGGTCTTAGTGTGGGATAACAGATGAAAGATTTTGGGATCATTATCTTGTGCCGTGGTATACACTAGATAAAATGTGGCAAACGTTTTTAGTGCAGGTGAAGGTTCAACTTCATATGGTACATGATATGCTTTTACATTGAGACAAAGGAGCCTGTGTAGGTAACAGATGGGAGGTTAAAGGTCATTCGGGGTCACTAGGGTCATTCTGTTGCTCTATACTTATTCTCTAACCATAAAAATCAAAATGGATGTCGGAACGTATTTGGGCCGTTGTCCAATATTAATTCTTACGATGCCATAGGGTGTCAACAAGGAAGATCTTTCTCAATTGGATACAAAAATAACAAAAAAATTGAAAAAAACTGGCATTGAAGCACAAATAATGCACATGCTGGTTTTCTTAATGTGCGCTGGCCTCTTTGAGCAACCATTTACTTACGATAGCTCAACATGGTGTCGAGATCTGACTGCATGGAAGTTCCCATGGTAGTAGTTAGTTGTAAAACCTAATTTTAAATCCAGTTGTCCCCGCTAACAGGGTGGTCCGGATTCACCTTGCATTCACAGTGTGAATCCTGCTGTGTGAGTATGAGTTATTATAGTATCAGCATTTATAATAAGCAGAAGAAGGAAAGTTGCTGAATTTATTTTTATTTTCTTATTTTATGGCCTCCACGTGCAGGTATGAGCCACAAAAGTCAAAGCACTTTTTACAATTGATCGCATCATAACGTGAGTAAATTTCATTTCTTGATTATCAAAGTGCAAAACAAATTGAATTTGTGGAATATTTTGCCAAGTGATGTCCACTTCCAACTGCAATGGCCCCACACCTATGCTGGTTGATGGCTCATTTACAATTACATGCATAGAAGGAAAAAGCTAATTTACTGTGTGAAGTAGTGCGTAAACATATTCAGCTATAACATGATTTGTATGTCAATAATACTCGGGTACCAGGTGGGGTATTGGTATTATGTGGGTTGTGCGAAATTGTTAACTACATCTCCCATTGTATTTTGCATGACCGGATTTATGGCCCTGATGTAGAATTAGTTGCTATATTCTGCAAAATACAGAAAGATCACAAAATTCAGAGTTTGTTTCAAGTTTGGTGTTTTGGAATTATTCAGTGCTTTGCCTTGTAATATTTTATTCGTGAGAAAAAGGGACATTTTTTAATCAGGCCTAATTGATTCGGTTACGTGACATTAATTTCTATTGTATTAACTTGGGTAAAATAAGAATACAACCTATCAGACCGAATGGAATTGTGGAATTGCCCAAAAAAAACTTTTAATGAAATGACCAGGATAAAAAATCCTACTAGAATTTCGTGTCTAAAGTCAGATGTACCTTTCTGCTAAGTGATAATTCTCTCTCTTTGTTTTGTTATTCCAGGGTGTGCAGATGGGACCATATAGTACAGAAGCAATAGCATCAGTAATGGGGGGTATTACTATACTATTGCTGCATAAGGGCAAAATTAGAATTCAGGCATTAGACTTAGCTGTCTCTTTGCTCGTTAAGTTTGATTGAATATTATGCGAGTCCTTTAAAATTAAAGAAATTGCCCAAAGATGAAAAACTACCAAGATAATTTCAGCACATTCTACCAGTCAGGGGTGTGTATACAGGATTGTCACTAGAGATATTGGAGGAGACGAGAGTAGAAAATGTGAGAAAAAGTTTTACATAACCAAAATGCTAAATTTTTAAAAAATCATTATTGCAGTCAAATGTGTGCTGGTTAGAAATTGCTTCATTAGGCCCAAGAGCCGATCGTCAGCACCAAGGTCCAGCCCAGTTATGACTGGCATAGTGACGTCCATGGGTACCGGCCAAAGGTATTGTGGTTGGCATTCCCATTTGGGAAGTGACGCATATGTAAGGCGGTTAAAAACCCCATTTTTACCCTCATCACCCAAAACCTATATTTTTGGAAAATTTCACCTAAAGACCCCAAAGTTTTGGAAGAAAACTTCACGGTTCACCCAAAGAACCTTATTTTTTTTTGAAAATTTCATCCAAAGGCCTCTTTTTTTTTTTTTAAAGGGAAAATTATACAAAATTTTCACCCAGTATGGCAAATTTGTCACCCGAAACCTCCTATTTTGGGGCAGTTTGGGCTCTCTCTAACCTAAAGACCCCTATTCGCAAGGCCTCGGTCACCGAATGCCCCTGGTGTAAATGCCAGCCTTACACCCATATCCAATTTTCATATGTGAGTGCCCCACCCACAGGTGTGCAAGACCGGTTTTGCACGGTAGTACCGGGTAGGCTGGACGATGTGATTTAAAGGTTCCAAATGTCTTCACCGTGAATTTGTGGTGGATTATGAGAGTAATGGATACAAAACAAAAATGTTGCCAATATTTTTGATGTAAGGGTAAATAAATCAGATAAAAGCACATTAGTTAACATCCACCACAATACAAAATTTTGAGACTCAGTTATGACATGAAAAGTGTTGCACAATATCAAAGTCTCTAATTAGTGAAAATATTGTCTTTCAACTTTGGATTATCACTTGTTGTGTTAATGCTATTTGTTGATGAACTGGCTGAGATCCATCTTGAGCATTTTTACTATACTTTATTGCCCTTTCCTCTGTGCAGTGACATAATTTTGTGATGCCCCATTGTGCATATTTCAAATCAGTGGTTAACAACACACTCAAAATGTTCTAGAACAGGTGTACTTTAACATCACTGTACAGAGGAGGAGAAATGGAGAATAGTGTCTTATTTTTGTTGTGGGCTCATTGGAGCTGGGAAATAAGATAGATCGTATTGTGAGTGCAACAAGGTCTTAAGTGCAGTTAAGCTGCCTTGTGATACATCTGTGTGCAGCCTGGTAGTTAGCGGACAATTCATTTATTTTGTCTGAGTCAGTGGACTCTTGAAATGGTTCCTTCAGTGCCTGAAGAAACAATTTTTCAAGGAGCTACTGACCAAGATTGGAATACTAATTTTTTAGTCCATTTCTCTACCTCCGTGCAGTGATGTAGCAACCTTGACGCAGCTTTTACGCAGCGTCAAGATATGCTGTCCTTTGGCACGCGTGTACAAACGCCTTCGTTTTAAACCAGCGTGCGCGGTTGTGTGTGTTACTGGTGCGACGTTCAAATCAAAATCTCGCGCGCGGGACTGCGAGAGGAAGGCAAATGAAAAAGTAGTATAGTATGTTGATGGATTTCGGAACAAATGGCAGCTATGGTACTTACGACCTGTTGCCCTCAACACAAGATGACTACAGGATAACACATGCAAACTCTCAAAGCAGTATAACACTACACCATTCATGAATGGATTGTGAAATTTGCCATCAAACATATGTTTCTTTTAGTTAAAAAGGGTCTGTGGTGGTGGAGCTTAGAATTTTTTATTGGTAATTGGTGGATTTGAACAAAAAATTAAATTGCTTGTTGCCCAGCTGGCAATTATTAACTGTTTACTGTTGACAAGAGAATATGTTCAACTATTCTCTCTGCCTATCAATCTGTGGTATGTTAGAAACTGCATACTACAATACCAGATCACATCTAAGACCTTTGAGTAAGTACCCGAGGTCATTGGATTCAACAAGTCAAATAGGTAACTAAGGGTTACAATTGTAATCATTGGTATGTATCCAAATGTATAACAGAATTTGCCTTGGGCAAATATTAGCTCTTTGTAGCTCTTTCAATCCTTCACATAAATGAGAGCTAGCCGGACCGCCATGGAATATAGTATAGAAATGAGATTAAATTGATGCTTTTTTTTTGGTCCTCGTGGTCATCAGCAGCCTGTACATTTTGAGATGGGCACCTTGTGATTTTATAGTTCATAGTGCTAACAGCTAACTTGGGCAAGAAGAATGAGGTTTGTTGCCCCATGTGCCTAAGAAAGGAAAGTGCAAAGCTGTTTTTATTTTTCTTGGCAATCACAAATGTCACTGTGATAGATTGATTGGCCGTATAAATCTATACTCATTTTGGTTGAAAGTATAAAGTGATGTCATCTGTGCCATTGAGGGACAGGGGATCTTTACCACTAATAACAGGGGCGGATCCAGGATTTGAAAAACGTCAAAATTACCGGGGGGCTGAACAGGCTCCAATTGTCCAAAATGGGATGATTGGCATCGGTTTTGCAGGAATCCAGGGAGGCGAGAGCACCTCCGCCCCCTCCCGGATCCGCGCCTGAATAAATACATGTGTATTTATAATGTACAGGAGACTAATCGTAATAAGCAGCTGTGTCATTTCAAGCTTCAGAATAGAGGGAGTATAGAAAGTTGTTGCTAAGGTTTTTAGTTGCTCCAGTATTTATTCCATTATGGTGGGGATTTTCTCTCACAAGTACCTCTCATTTATCACTTGCAGGGATTGTGTCAAATAGTTTTTAAATTAACGGTATGCAAGAAATTAGGTGGATTGTAATTTTTCACATTTTTTGGAAAAATAAAAGAAGAAACTAAGAATGGATGTTGTAAACTTGTATCTGGTCTCTTCAAAACTTCTATAGATATGTGGGCAGACACAAACAATGTTAAGCCTCCAAATGGGGTGTGTTCCTAACCCTAATGTCCTTTTGGTTTCTAGCCTATCTCCCAAGAGGAAGGGAGGGGTAAAGGGATAGAAGCTAAGAAGACGGACGACCATGCGGGATTCGAAACTGTGGCTCCGGCGCACCATTCCCATGAGGAGGGATGGCAAGCCAACGAGAGAGGCGCTGGCCGGCCAGCGATTCGTGCCCATATGAGGTTGGTACGTTGACGTCATCGCATCTTTTTGGACTTAAAGGATATAGTGAAAGGGATATATATTGAAATCACTTCCACATATTTGAAAGCAATTTGTGTGTTTACATTCTGTACAAACAGTTAAAACAGCAAGGCTGTGGCAGTTCGTGGCAATTCATGCCCGGAAAATAAAGGTGTTGAAATCCCTGCCAGAATTGACAGTGTATGTAGCATGTTTTTGAAACAATTCAAAAGCATTTCAATTGGGATTCAGACATTGTACTTAAAGTGTACTAACAGGATAATTTTTAATTAAGTATGTTTCAAAGATGTCATTATTGCGGTCGAAAGAAGATATCACGCAATAGATTGCCTATTAGCAGAATAACGAACAAATGTTGGCCATGGAGGTCGCCATGTTTGGCATTGGTGACGTTGCTAGGCATTGGTGACGTTTGTATGACTTGAGAAGGCAATAGACAAAAACAGGTGTCTGTGGAATGTCTAGAGTACTCCCGAAGTACGCCTGTCATTAAATTCCGATGAATAGTGTGTCCAGTAGGAAATTCAACTACGATCGCTTAAAACCTGAGGGACGGACTTGTATAGGAGACTGAACAGTTGGTTGTTTCATATTCATTGGCTACGTCTTTCAAGACACACTATGTACTACTAACAGCGTGAGTTCATTTTTTCACGTGGGGCTGATCCAAAATGGCTGAAATCATACGCAAGATGGTATAAACGTGACCTTTGTTATCAATAAATATAGGTCATGTTTTGATGAAAGACATTCATTTAAACAAACAATGTATTTAATTTTGAGCAAAGAATTAAGAGCTGGATTTTACTTTAAGGCGTGGTGAGATATTGATTGACCAAGTGAAAGGGGATTAGCCAGGATTAGTTCATATACAATAGCAATGATTGTAGGTGAGTGATGATTGAATGCTTTTCAAGTTGATAAAATGTGGCTGTAATGCAGGTCCTTGGCAAGAACATTGAAGCACAAGGAAAATAATATTAGTTTACTCTACCTTCCCAAAATGTAAAAAACCCATATTGTTTTCAAATTTGTGAGTGATTCAGTAAGGGTCCATTCATTATTTTGTCTGAATAGTTTTTTTCATGCTATTGTGGAATTTAATGGTATGCGAACATTGCCGGAGAGGGAGACATACCTTTAGGATTCATGCTTTTTTTGCAAATTTGATGTAATTGTGAACCCATTGTAACTATTTTTGAAATGGCAATGGGCTACCTTTTCGTGTAGCATCCCTCGTTAGAATATAAGGTTTCATCTCGAGGGAAGGTGATCTGTTACTCTCACACCCCCATGTGTGCACACACATGCGCATGCAACTCTATACTTGCACTCACTTTCACCTTCCACCAGTGGCATAACAGGCGGTGGGGGGGGGGGGGCAGGGGGGCAGGTGCCCCCCCCTGACGACTTTGGCCGGGAAAAAATTTGCAAAAATCATGCTAAATCAGCCGTTTTGTAGCCCTCTGACGGGAAAAATTGGCCTTTGACCCCCCTGAGAGGGAAAATTTCCCAAAGACTGGGAAATTTGCCCCCTCAGAGCGGGCAGGCCGTGATGCACTGACTTAACACTGTACAACCACCACGTAACCACACACTACTATACACACCACAGTAATCACACACACTACTATACACACCACAGTAATCACACACACTACTATACACACCACAGTAATCACACACACTACTATACACACCACAGTAATCACACACACTACTATACACACCACAGTAATCACACACACTACTATACACACCACAGTAATCACACACACTACTATACACACCACAGTAATCACACACACTACTATACACACCACAGTAATCACACACACTACTATACACACCACAGTAATCACACACACTACTATACACACCACAGTAATCACACACACTACTATACACACCACAGTAACCACACACACCCACACACACTACAATCACAGATCCGGATTTTTTTTTAAAAATCTGGTTACCGGAATTATACAAAATGTTATTTCTTATATGACAGGGACAGATTGGAGTTATTATCTCACAACAGTGATTAGTATGTGGACAAGCATTTATGTACATTCCAAAAAACATGATTTGTTAGAAAATTGAGGGTGCACTATCAGGGAAATCTCTGAGTCAGAATTGCAAGAGGTTCACGATAAAATTGTTGTTTATACAATTGATGAAATGCAATGTTTTTTGAGTGAAAATCCATTTATCGAAAAAACAATGCTTATAGAGCGAAAAACATTGTTTTCCGAATGATAAACTTTTTCGTTTTGATAAACTATTTTTCATTTTAATAAACTTAGTTCTTTGACGATAAACATGGTTTTTGAAAAACTTTTTCAATGAAAAAAAAAAATTTGTTTTTCAATTTGATGCACTCAGTTTATATTTATTCATCATCACTTTATTCATACAAACATACAAACAAAGGATAAAATTATACACTTATAAAAGTCTAGGACTGTGCCCAGAAGGTGGAAGCACGCAAGACTTCTGGACAAAATATAACCATTAGGACTAAGACGAACAAATAAAAAAACAGATAATTAGATATTGTTGTTATTATTGCACAATCGTTAGCACGTACATATTGTGCAAAAGTATAAATAATAATCTTATTTACATTTTAAGAAGGGTGGATTTTTAAATCCATGAAGGTTCATTTTTAGAATAAAATATGCTCAAGGAGGAACGATAGCTAGCTAGTTAATTATCCCTGAATTGTGTAGGTTACAGGACCTATTGCACAATTTGAGAATTTCTTTAAGTCTTAATAAATTATCAGGCGATATGTAGCCCCTTGAACCAATCTCCAAAGAAATTTGGCAGACCTTGTAACCGGAATGTTCAATATCGGAAACAAGCGATGCATATTTACTACACTTGTATGTGTGGGCTTTATCGATGCCAAATTCGAAGGGAACGGTGAGCTCAAGAATGACCAGCTTTTTCAAATCTTTCCAAAATATACACAAGTCAGGAATGAGATTGGTAACGGTACATTCAATGGGAATTGTTGCCGGCGGTAACGATGCGAGAGTGGTTATACCCTTCGGAAGGTGACATAATCTTTGGAGGAATGTCTTCATTAGAGAACACGATTTTTAAGAACAGTATTTAAATCTAATTGGCGGATATTGTTTGTATCCATGTGTAGGCGACCTTGTTTAGGATCTTCTTGCAGTGGTTAAGTACATGGTGAAGAGTCTCACGATTCCCGCAAGCTTTGCACAAGTCGGAAGTGGCCTTACCCCATCGTTTAAGGTTTGCTTTATTATTAAGAGTGTCGCCTAGGGAATTGACTAAGAATTTGAGCACGCCTTGGGGAAGATTATACATAATGACTTCCAGTGATAGCAAGATTCTTGTAAAGCAAGCAGATCAAAGAACTGGCCCTGAACAAGGAGAGTCTTCACATGTGTATGCCAAATATTCTGAACACGGTCCTTAAAATAGAGTTTAGCATCCTTCTGGATCTTTTCAGCGGGATGCCAGGAGTATTATTCAGTTTTAAAAATAGTCTCGCAATCAGTAATAATTGACTTTTCCTTTTCCAATCTTCTCCCTGATAAGTCGAGTATCCAGACAGTGGTTGACCACGGGTCCCCCTTTAATCATCGAGGAAATATGAGCGGTGAGATGGGATTCTCTGTAAAGGTTCGATATAGTTTTTACATCTAAACCTTTAGGCATGTGGACAAAAGCCAAAGTACCAGGGTGTGGGATGCCAAACCACTTCTTAATGTACCGATTAACCAAGCATCTAACTTTCAAGGTGAGAGACCACCATATCATTAACGTCAAATGGTATCTTAAAGCGGGGAGAAAAATATTGCACAAAGATGCGAATTTTGTACTCGGATCTAATAGGAGAGTTATTGATATTATCGAGACCCGAGGTCAACATCTTTCTGAGATATTCGTAAACTTCGGATTCTTTGTTATAAAATGTAACAAGGGAACCTAAGAATTTATGGGATTCGGTATCAACGGACGGAATGATATTTTCATCCAGTTGATAAGAAATATTAGAAGATAACCCACGAACAAACTGACAATGAACGGCATTTTGATGGTTTAAGCTTAAGACCCATCGATTCAATATGAGAATAATTTTGGATATAAACGTTGATGGGTACGTTTATTGCCTGTAATAAGGCAAACATCGTCGGCAAATGGAGTGTTATAATTTTGGTGCCGTCAATATCCTATCCATGCTTCATCTCAGATTCAAGAAATTGAATAATAGGGTCAAAAACACATAATTAAAAATAAGTGGAGCAAGTGGGTCGCCCTGGAAGGTGCCACGTTTGAACCGAAATGTTTCGGAAGACCATTGTTTAGTGGTGACCCTACCTGATATATTAGCATAAAGGTTGAGAATGTAAGTTTTGATACTAGGAGGGGAATTTGCTCTATTGAAAGAGTATTCAATAAGATTATGAGGGACGGAGCCAAAGGCATCTTCCAAGTCAAACCAGGTAAAGTGCACAGTACGATTTTTATTTTTAGGCCGTTGGACCGAATTATCTCGTGAACCACTTGATTGTGTTCAATACATCCATTTTTTTTTTTCCTCTTAGAAACGCTTTTTTTGCAGCTGTGGGTTAACGATATTATTATCAACAATAACAGTTCAAGGGGTATTGAAATTATTTGATGGTACAATTTGCCAATACAAGAGGAAAGGGCAATCATCCTAAAAATTGAAGATGTCAAGTTAGTTTCACCATTTTTATGGAGGAGGACAATTTTACTTTCCGTCCAAGTAGATGCGGCATACCAGAGTCGTTAATCTTGTGAAAAGAGTCCTCGACATGAAATGATGCGTTTACATGTATTACATTATTTCAAAAACGTAGTGATATTATCCGGCCCTGGAGTTGAATTCGAACTTTTACGCTGAAGAATATGTTTAATGTCTTTCGGTCTGATAGGAGAAACGTTAAAATCAGTCATATTTTCAGGAGGGGTACGAAGATTTGGAATCCATGTCAGATTCTTAGGATCAATGTTTATCGGGTTTGAATATTTCCTCCGATAAAAGTTATCCGCTGTCGTTTTATTAAAGGTGGTAGGATATTCTTGTTTCTGATACACAGTCCCGTTAACCAACTTTTTCCCGAAGTCCCAGAAGTTAATATACGTGTTTAGAAAATGGGATTTTTGATCTTAAACCGGTTTTTGACAAACGTTTTTTCAATAAACCCTGTTTATCGATAGTGTTTTTCCATATGATAAACTCGGTGATAGACGTAGCATATAAAACTATGCTTTTCATTTCACAGCTTATTTGTTGATGAACACGTTTTTCAATTTGGTAATTTTTGTTTTTTAAAAAGTTTTTTGTTATTTTGTTTATTTGTTTTAAAAAAAACATGGTTTATTAGGTGATAAACTATGTTTTGGTTTGATAAACATAGTTTATCAAAAACAAGGTTTATCAGGTGAATAAACACTTTTAATAAACTATTATTTTTTTATTGACAAACATGCTTTATCAATCGATAAACACTTATTTTTAAAAGTAACTTGGTTTGTACTGCATTTTCATGTGCTTCTGAGAAGCAGCTTTTGCTGAATTGAGTATGTACGAGTCTGGTCCAAAAAGATGCGATGACGTCATCGTACGAACACACACGTGTGGACACAAAATCACTTGCCTGGGCAACGACACCCTCGAGGCTTGCCATCCCTGGTCATGGGACTGGGCCACCGGGGGCTCCAGGTTCGAATCCCACCCTTCTGCAGCTTCTATCCCTGTACCCCTTCCCTTCCTCCTGGGAATAGGCTAGAAACAAGAAGAGTGTTAGGGTTATATTAGATTTCAAATAAGTGAGAAATGCATGTGCACCATGTAAACTGGGCTTTACCCTTTGAAGGGGGGGGGGGGATCGGCGTGGAGTGTTCCCATGGCCCATTACGACCCTCGTCCCCATCCTTTTATTCATACAAAAATCAGAAATAACCCTTACATTGTAAATGATTCTTCAGCTCCAATTGTTTTGGAATAAGAAATATTCCTTGACAACATTATAAAAAAAAATCAGAATTTTTCGACAAGAATATCGCTTACGGTGCAGATGTCCCTAAAATGTGAAAATTCTGATTATTTGCACTGTTGTAACGCTTTTATATAAAAAGTATCCCCATATGAAAAGATTAGCTGATGAATGTTTCTTGGTACAAAAAATTGTGAAATTTCTATTTTCCTATTGGAAGAAATAGGAAAGCCTTTGTTTTATACATTGATATATAAACATATTCAAATCACATTTTGTTTCGATCTCGAACCACCTCTCACATACGCATAAAGTCATTGCAAATTCCTCCTCCAGAGACACACGCTACTGCAGTTTCCATTCTGAACTTCTGCGGCTACACCTTAGCTGCACCACTCCGAGAGCGCTCCCCACGGGATTGCCACCTTTTCTAGTACTCAGACCAATGGAAATAAATTGCAACCTCTCCTGCAGACTCCCCCCTGGACTGGCAAAAAGGCCAAAGTCAGGTGTTCATGTCACCTATGTCTACACCCACCAACCATCGGCTCCAAGCAGACTCTCTACCAACTTAATGGTGCACCCTGCATTTACGCTTGTGACTTTAATAGCCATAGCATTACCTGGGGTACAGGAAAAACCAACCCTGATGGAGATACCCGAGAGGACTGAGGCCTCAATAATCCGGGGTTACAAACTTCTACACGGACCCCCACAGCACCAGGACACTTTCAATTCTGGAATGGTGGAAATTGGCATACATCTACAAAAACCCGACCTGCTTTGCAAACATGGACACCATCTTCATTTCACCGTAATGTTCTCCGACCCGCTTTCCGAAGTCCCAACACAGACCATTACTGATCGCTAAGGAGAGCCGTGCTAAGCCTGTACCAACATGACCAACAAAGCCAGTGAAAAGGTGAACTTCCGCAAGGCAGACTGGGACCAGTCAAGAACCTGGTGGATTAGAAGTGCCAACCCTCCTATGACACCAACCTCCTCCACCTGGACGATTCTTAAACAGCACTGTGTCAACTCTATTAATATAGCAAGAAGACCATCCCACGTGCCTGTCGTCGCAGTTATATCGCATCTTGGGATGAGGAATGTAATACTCTTTACAAAGATTTCCTGAATTCTGAACCCCGGGAAGTAAGAAGCTTCGTCACCCTGGGCTTCAGATCTGACAAACTGCTTGGGCAGGAAACGCTGGGAGCACTGGGAGGAGACGGTCCAGGAATCGACTTCACCACTCCAGCAGGAAGGACTCTGGAAGATTATAAACCGCCTCACAGGCAGAATTTCCAAACCATCGAATGTCCAGTGACGCAACTCAATGACTGAGCACTCGCGCAATTGATCGTTTCAAGAACATTGAAAGGATCACACTCGCTCTGTCAAAAAAGAGAGAAAACTCGTTCGAGTCCCCCGGCCACGTGGAAGGGTCACTTTCACCATCCTTCTCACTAGATTGAGCTTACCTCTGCGATTCAGCCAACTAAAGCAGTGGCGTAAGGCCCCAGGGCCCTGATACCATACCAGCAGAGTTCCTGAAGCAATGCGGCCCACGATGTCTAGAGTGGCTACAGTAGTTCTAGCATGGTTGCTTACCAAACCCAGTCCCTACCCAAAAAGTATGGGGAGAGCTACTATCATCGCACTCCCCAAACCAAGCAAGCCTGTCGACAACCATAAGAACTACCACCCCATATTATCTAATAATGTGTGTCTCCTTCAAACTCTCTTGAGAGAATGATCTTGGCCCGGCTGGAGCACCGTCATCGATCCCCATAGGCGGACGAACAAGGCCGGATTTCGCCGTGACGGAAGCACTGTCCATCAGATTGTAAACACTCAAAAAATTAGATTGAGGAAAGCTTTGACAAAGCGCCGTATAAGCCATTGGTAGCAGGCGTCATCTGGTGTGACCGTATGCAGCATACGACCCCCCGTGGTGCCACCAGGGGGCCTGACACTCAAGCTTATCAGGAACATCCCGGTCGTCACTTGTACAATTCAGATTGTAACGTTCGCTTGCAAACCGTGCTTTATTCTCAAGACAGTGATGGGCAGAGTAGTCGTCGAGTCGTCGGGAGGAACGGCTGCCCACCACAGGATATGAACTGGCTCCTATGCTGTTCAACTTGTAGATCAGCGACTTAACCTCAAACAACATCTAAACAATATGGCTACTCCGACGATCTTGCCCTCCTCCATTCGGACAGCAGCATGACAGAAGTAGAAAGCCACACTACTACAGACATGGCCCTACTTGCAGCATATCTCAGACTGGAGATCGAAGCTGAGCGAAGCCAAGACCCGGCCGCTACTGCCTTCCACCTCCACACCAAAGAGCCTCATCGCCAGCTCAAATCAATCTCAATGAGGCGCTCTGCCATACAAATCCCCACCCTACTTGTTAGTGGAACTTGACCGGCAGCTTACCTACCGGCAGCACCTCGTGTCCGTATGCGGCCCAGTATCTTCGAGGACTAACCTCCTGTGCCGCCTTGCTGGATCTTCATGGGGTGCCAGCCCACGACTCTACGCACCACGGCCTTGGCTCTGGTCTACAACACTGCTGAATATGCCACCCAAGCATGGTGCAACAACTCTCACACAAAGAAGCTGCACATGGTACTCAACGAGACCTTGAAACCATCACTGGCTGCCCCGTCCTACTCCATCTGAATTCTTACCATGGCTTTCAGGCATTGCACCTGGCATTACGTTCGTAGAGAACACCACACGCATAAATTATTGAATAAGGCCCTGCTTGACAACAGCCCTGCTGCATAACACTGTTCAAAATCACACCAACTCGGTAGACAAGACCGCGTTTCTCGCCGACCTATCCTGCCGCCACGCTGCTAAACTCTAACTCTTCCTTCCCCCTTTCTCTCAACATCTTACACACATTGAATACTGCCTGGATAGATACTCAGATCAACTCTCTATTACACCTAAGACAGAACTACCACCTGTCAGAAATCTCCCACGCAGGAATGGGTCACCTTAAACAGAATTCGCACAGGAGTCGGTTGCTTCAATAGCATATGCAACTGATGGGGGCCGCGCCATCGCTAAGCCTGCCAATGTTGATTCTCCCTCACAGACGCGGAATCACATTCTCAAGGAGTGCCTTACCTTTTCGTCCACCGGTGGACCAGATTTCTCAAACCCCAACCAATCACATGGAGTTGGCTCCAACGCTTACAACTATCTAGCTGCTGCCTCATACCAAGAAGACGAAGACAACATCCTGGCAGCTGAATTTTGGATGACTTGAATCTCTCGTCAATGACGGCGTCTAAAATTGTTGATTCTTGGCCGCCCTCACCCTGATCGGTGATTGATTCATCAACTGCGGGCGCCTACACACCGCTGAATATTGGAAATTACACGCTTACAGAACCACAAAGTGATGTATCGCAGCTGTGGAAGAGTCGGGTTCATGTACAGTCACTTTACTTCTGGTTTTGTGAGACGTGGTTTGTGAGTTGTTCTGTAGTACAAATAAGTGACGTTTTTAGGTAAATGCATCGTTTTCGACAGCCAAGATGTCGTTTCGAGAACATTTGGAAGGCTTCTTGGCTCATACGGAACACGTGAGAAACCTTCTTGCACGCGGAGAGGACGGATTCCAGCAGGAATTTATGGTAAGAAAGGTTGTTGTGTCATTGTCATTACTTGTTCGTACTTCTGCAATGATCCATGCACGGGGCCGGGCGTGCAGGCATGTCAATCATGCAGTAACATGTATTGGTTGTTTTGTTGTAGAGTGTAACACAGTAAATCACGCAGCCAGGTTTGGGGATTGGAACCCCTAACTACTGAATTTAGTTAAAGGGACACTGGCACAGTTGAAAAATAGTGCACCCTCAAGATTGTAAAAATTCAATATTTTTCATTTTTGCATGATGATGATTTATAAATTTGCCCAAACCAAAGCACTCAGTCTCAGTCTCAGTACATTTTATATTGTATGGACTACAAACAGCTTTAGACTGCAGCTGTTAGCAACAACATGCAACTTGGATGCCGGGATGCTATTTGATGTTCAATGTAAAATGATTAAAACTACTACAGTACGGAGTGGTGTTAGTCTAGTTCTGCCTGCCCAACTCGATGTATTTTGTCAATTTATCGCGGTGTTCTCTGTAACTGGCTGGATGTTTATTTTCACATGTCTTTATAACTACTCACTCGAGTGGGGCGAAATTCATATCAAAATTCAAGGAATGCAAGTTTCCCTTTATTGCGCATTCCCTGATTTTACGCACTACGTCATTATTGGTGGAAATCCCCGGGGCCGTCACTGTCAGGAAGCGGAAACATGTATCATTAACGTGGGAATTAAATTCTGGAGTTTTAACAGGAATCGAAATTGATTTCTTCAATAAATGGATAGATTAACATTAGTCTAGAACACATGTACCCTGTACAACTGAAATTATTGGTGGAGATCATAGGATTCAAATAAGTAATAGTTTTGAGTGTCTCAAATGTTTAGTTACCAAAGTAGGGGGGAAAACAAGGTCACGCCCCATTGAATGCAATGGACGTTGATCTTCTGTGCCCCTTACATCGGTAACTAAGCATTTTAGACAGTCAAAACTATTCCTTATGCTATGAACTCCACCAATAATTTACACCATTTTTTATCCAAATCGGAGAAATATAAGTCTAAATTACAAAAAATTACATAGACATGATACCACTTAATCCAAATGCATCCTTAGAACATTTGTTGAATGCCCAATATCATGAAAATCCAAGAGAAATTGGAAATCGTGCACGCAGTTACTCAGTTTCAGAAGTTCCGGTGTTATTGTTGACATGAGAACAAAGGAAGATGTCAAGGAGCTTTTTCTCACCAAAATCAATATTGGGATTTCTTTTGAATGGGAGGTAATCTTGTTAATTATATCAAGTCTGCAGTGCAATGGTACTGTTGTGCAAGAGTGCACTTACAAGTACACTTATTGCATAAGCCATGGCATGATGTTACTGAGCTGTTTGTAACAGTTTAAACTCCCTTAAACACAATCTGATAGTGTCTTTGTGAGTCTGTGGATAGACAGACTCCACGTTCGATTGGTTCGGGTTATGTTAGATCACATTTGAAAGGCAAAAACCAAAGTTAGCTTTATAATTGTTTATTTAATGCAGAGAAGCATATCTCTCGCATATTAAGGCTCCTGTTTTGTGGTACCGTAAAATTGGTGAATAGGGGTGTGGGGGTCAATAGGGATAAACAAATAGGAACATTCTTGGAACCTAATTTTTTTAAAGGCACTATCAGTGATTTGCTAAATCGGAGAATAAAAAAGTGTTTTGCATGTCTGTAACAACAGCAATCCTAACATACCCAACAAACATGTGCTAAGTCTGAAAGCAACCTAATAAGGACAGAATCAAATATTTTAGTCATTACTGTCCATACAGACACTTACTACAACACAACTTAATGGAGATGCGTATTTGAACATTGCCGTTTTCTTTCTTTTCAGCAGTATTTTTTTTTCATTGCAAAATAAACTTACAGGAATTCTACAAACTTAACCTTCACTTGTAAGCTATTCCTGCATATTTTCTAATTGGGACTTTTTTGAGTTGATCACTGATAGTGACTTTAATCATCTATAAATCCTGGCTACTTTTTTGTGGAAGAATTTGGTATTCTGCCAAACAACCTGTCCTAGGCTTACGAATTTGACAACATTAACAGAATAAAACCGCATATTAAAGTGAGGGATTTAATTGGTTGGCAGAATACTAAATTCACCCCCTTTTGTATTTTTGGTTGTAACCAACAATTTTTGAAAGATCATATAACGGATGTGCTATTTGGAATTTTGGACCCATGAGGGCACTTTTACATTTTCCCTTCAATTGCTGTAAAAAATAGTGGTCAAACTTGCTTCTCCCACCAAAACACATTGGAGAAAATTAGTTTAATGTGCACGAAGAACTAGCCTATCAGGTCCTACAAACATGCATAAAAGGGACAGTATCAAAAGGTATGAATTTTAAAATTTGGTTTTGGGAAGGAATCCTAGAAAAATGGGGGAGGAGGGACACCTAAAGTTCGAAGATAAATGAAACACATTTAAACTTATTTTTGCTGGCATTGTTAGGTGTAATAGATTAAAAAAATTTAATTACCGTTATAATAAGTTATTTGCCCAAAAACTAGAGTCCACCAAAAAGAATTTTATGATTCGAAAAAATGGCAAAATGTCTCTTTTCACCCCAAAATTGTCCATATTCACCCAATTGACGGTGACTGACGTGAATTTTGTAAATTTTTACTGAATTCGCCACACGTCTGAAGTGATCTTACCTCTTTCATTCACGGATAAAACAACAAACCCCTTTCAAAAATGTGCTGGCAGCTGGTTGTGTGTTGTCCCCATTAACATGTGTGTGTTGTCCCATTCACCCAAGTGAAAGGGGAGAAGTCTCTGGGAGATTTTAAACCAAGTTTTACCCCATATTCCTGATTTTTGCCAACATGTGGTTTTGACCAAATCACTATCCTTGCCAAAAATCTGTATTTTTCATCTGGTCAAGGGGGGGGGGAGTGGCAGAAAAAGGGGGAATTCCCCATGTCCCCTGGCACCCCCATTGATGGCATTAATTAGGCAATACTGCAGTGTGCTTTCTTGGTCTTTTCCAAAATCAGTGCCAGGAGGATGTAAGAACAGTTCTGTACTAGTAGCGTAGTTTAAAAATAGATAAAAGTAAACATCATGATTGATGGGAATCAGAGTACAAATTTACTCAAATAGCCATCTCAGCTGTATGGGAGCCTATTATACTTAACTAAAACTAGGTCATTCCCATCAGAAGGGGCACACATTTTATGGGGATAGAGATTTGCTCGAAATTTAACTTCATAATTGTAGGACACCTACTGAGAGGTTTGAAGGTTTATTGGACAAACAAGTAGAAAAGGAAAACAAAAACTATGTTTTGAACTTGAATGCTGTACTATAGGCATCCATAGTAGAAGCACACGTTGATTGTCTGTTACCGGACGACAGAATAATACTAAGTTCATCTTGTTATTAAATAAAGACGCGTTCAGCTTAAGGTAGGATATCGCATAAACGGTCTTAACAGAAAAATGACCATAAAATCAAAACCCCGAATCAATTTAGTCCAAACTTGAACTATGGAAGGATTGATTTATCATCCACCAATTTTTAAGTTTCAAGACTGCACGATTTGTTTTAGTGTTTTTATTTATTTTTTAAAAATTCCCTAATTTTGTCAATAATATTAATTTTCCCAGCCTAATTGGAAGGTGCTTTTAAGCTGAAAATATAAAAAAAATAAAATGTTATAAACAAAAATACCTAAAATCTCACGTTGCTTTTTTGAATCAAGCATTTAAATTCTTTAGAAAAAAAGGGGAAAATTTAAAAACACCTCTTATTGCAATAGAAACATCAATCTGCAAAATCTAAAGTGAGAATGTCTAAATTTGATTCCTTTCATATGACACTTTATTAATCACCAAGGGAGTTTAGTTTCTTCTAGGAAAAATTAGGCAAAAGGGAATACTTCGTATTTCTAGAAATACTTCAACAAAAAGTGTTTCTTTTGCAACCACCTGTGCGTCTTTGTTTTTGATGACACACAGAAAAATAAAAATTGTTTAGGATTTTGATATTCTTTTTAACCATTAAAAAATAAACACCAATCTAAACCATCAATACTTGAGAAAAATTAACTGAAATTAAAATGTGTAGTTTGTCACAAAATTGCCCCATTGGGTCATTTTCATACTTGCCAAATCGCCCCCTGTACAAAGTCTATGGGAATTTGAAAATGCATTACGTGGACCATTTTATTTTTACCCTCTATAATGCCTTTGGAAAAAATTAAAATTGGTCATATGTTTCTTTCACAATACCAACATGTTAATATTGAATTCAACAAGATATGGGCACGAAGCCATAGCTGATAATCGACCTTATATATCTTCAGGTGTTGTTATTAGAGACATTGGTAAGCTTTATCTAAATGTAAAAAATCTGGTTTTTGACAAAAAAATTAGGGGGCGCTTTCCAGAAATCTCCTCGGTTCTCTTTAATGACCCAACATGAACCC
Source organism: Ophioderma brevispina (assembly GCA_023653785.1). NCBI lineage: Eukaryota > Metazoa > Echinodermata > Ophiuroidea > Amphilepidida > Ophiodermatidae > Ophioderma > Ophioderma brevispina. The sequence goes on along the minus strand of JAMKCH010000575.1, from coordinate 58,906 downwards.
TATCGCACCATTTCTCTGTAGTAACATGTTCCGTTTCTAATTTATATACCTGTGTCATGTTTTGTGTACATTCATGAGACATTACGCATTCACTTTCAAGGAGGTGTTGTTAATTAAGGAAGTCGCTTGTTCCCGGGTTTTTTTTTCCCGGTTAGTGTGAACCCAGTACAGGATTGCGGCGGTCAAGTACATGCTTAACAGTGAATGGCAATCATAAAACGCTGTCAAGGTATGTCGTAAATGTTTTACCTGTGTTTTCGCTTGCTGTACTTTGATTTAAGTCATGGGTCTAGTACTGATTCTTGAAAGTTGACATTTGAATGACATTCACTAGTAGTAGCCAGTGTGGGGGCCAGAGTTTGCATTTCCTCCTAATAATGGTCCACGGGCAGAACTGTTTATGATCAATGCAAACCAATGTTGCATATATAAGAATTTAGATGGGCAAAATAGATGATAAAAACATAAAAAACAAAATGAACTTTTTAGAGGACTGCAAACTGTAAAGAGTGCTTGAACCTATAGGCCTAGGAGGGTAACTATTGATAACCACCTGCCTTATGATGGTTCTGGAGTGACCCTTCAAGAGACCAGATATGGATAGAATGGTACCCTATCAAATGGAATCCTATATCCTAGACCTGGGGCCAGGCTATTTAAACCCTGGGATATTAACGCGGGATTTAGTCCATTTTGAGCCATTTTTGAGGACTGTCCATTTTGGGTGATGATTTTCAGTTTACAACAAGACCTGGCCATATCTCAATAGGGTACTCATTAGCAGACAGTCTTTTAACACAATAATGGCACTTTTTTTTTAAGAGCACCCCCCCCCCAATTTTAAAAAAAAAAGGAGATTCTTTCACATTGCATTGGTAACTGGCTAGTCACTAACCTGTGAATGGTTAGCTTGAAAATGTCCATGTGTCACAAACGAAGATTTTTTTTAAACATTGGGCATAATAATATCGGAGCTCTCTGGATCAAATTCAAGGCTGCTGTAAATCGGCATTCCCGTAGAAATTGCCGGAATAGCGCCAATACGGCCATAGTCACGTGTCTACTCTCGTCCATTAGTTGTTTTATTGGTTCAGGCAAGTCAGTTAGAGGTCATGTCTCATCCGCAGGTATAGTTTCCTACATTAATATTACCAACATAACGATGCAAAATATCAAAGTTTTAAAATGGGGCGCTCTTCAAAAATGTGCTGTAAAGTTGCTTGTAATTTTATACTTATCTGAGATATGAAAACAATGTGATACCACTTCAAGAATGAGACTGACAGCAGCACAGTCAATTTGATAGCTTTCTGCAACTCTCGAGACCTTGCAGGTCATGTTTTTTTTTTGTTTACCCCACCAAATACAAAGTTAGCAAGTTCCCCTCCCAAAATGTTTGTTTTTTGGAAGGTAAAGCAACCATGTTTCCCATTGTCTTTTTCTATTACATGGAAAAAGCCATAATTTCATCCTACATGTAGATTTACCACATTTTCCTATGGAGCTTCTAGCACATGACATGTATGTCGGTAGGACAAGTCCATAAACTTCAAGTATTAAATAAATTAACTTTTGTGTGTTTGTGTTGATATTCTTGACCATCTATTGGCCCAGTAGGTAACTGGTACCTTTGAACTCTATTTATTAGTGGTTGGATATCGCAAGTTTGAATATTTCGCATCGTGCGAGTGGCAATAAATCGCAACTGACGTTTTGGGTCAAATTGAGATATTGCTTGATTTTGTAATTACAGGTAAATTCACAATTTTGGACTAAAATGCCAGTCTAAAGATGAAGTAAAAACATTCTCATGAAAAGATCAGACATTAGAAGCAATAGAAATATGAACACAAATGACCTTTTCCTGCAAACTGGCAATATGCAGAATAAACTTGTTATACTTATATGACAATTTCCTATCTTGAAATTCACAGGTAGTTTTGTACACAAAGGTTAAACATAAGGTATATGTGAAGTATTACACTCCTTGGCCATTGAGCAATTACGAGTTTTTTCTAAAAAAAATCTGTGGTACTGAATAGAACTGGCTTGCACATCCACTTGTGAGTACTGGTCAGAATGGCCCCTATCCCTAGGAATTTTCTCACCTATTACATTTACTTTTGCATATGTTTGAAGAAAAAGGTCCATTATGAAGGATTAACCCTGGTTTAAAACAAAATTTAAATTTTGGAGTTTTTGGGGCTGCCAGGGCCCAAATTCAGAAAACCTTACTAGGAAGCCTAGTGTGCAACTAAAATGGGACGTACTTGCCAACTAAGCCTATTTTAATTACTGATTTGAAAATTCATAAAACCTTACTAGTTCTATAGTTGCATTCTAAGAATCTGGCCAAATTTATTTAGTGTTGATCCAGAGCAACTCCAACTCCCTATTGGCAACTAAATCAGTGAAAGACAAACAATATTAATTATTAATTATTTCTGTAAATATTTTACAGATAATTAACACGAAGTTTTATTGCTACAAATTATTGATTTAGAGTTAGTGAATTTAAATTAAACCATATAAAATCATTTTTATAAATAAAATGTTGAGTAAAGTTTGTCTTCAATTTTCAATTTTTTTCATTGACATAATGCCGTATAAGCATCATGAAGGAAAGGAGGAACTTGTGAAATTACAGGCCCCAAAATAATGCTTATGTATTTGAAATGAAAATAATTATCAAACCTTACTGACAGAAATATTAAAGAATTTCTTTATTCTGCTGTTTCATAATTCAAAATTGTTCTTTGGTTGCTCAAAGTTTATAAATGTTTTGCTTTACGTACCATTGAGCTTATGAGATGTTTACATTTTGAGTAATGAATAGATTTGCTTAGTAGAAAATATTAAACATCACATTTCTCACAAAAGCAGTTATTACAGAAGAATAAAGAAATTCTTAATCATTTCTTTCAGTGCTGATACGTTCTTCTGTTTGTCAACACTCAATATGATAGGTTGTCATGGGTATAGGCTTATATAAAGGAATACTACAATATATTGGCATCATTTTTGATCATGGTTCACAGGGTGTCAAAGCATGTTAATGCCTGAGATGAACAGACTTCACAACAACAAAAGGGAGTCATTTAATGTATTGAATTTACATTCCCCCCACACTGCACCAAGGCATCTGCCCGAAAGCACCCAATTCTGTAGCCAAAAGATGAGACTAGTTGGCAACTAGATTTTCCTAGTATGTGAAATAGTAGCAAGGTTTAGTAAAGGTTTTATGATTTTCAATTTAGTTGTCAACTCCTTAGTTGCATACTAGGGATTTAGAATCTTATCCAGGCATTAGTTGCCAGCTAAACTAGCAAGGGTTTTATGAATTTGGCCAGGTGTTTATTTGGCAGGTATAAAACTGATAAGAACACAAAACTGAAAATGGCAGCTTAATTGCAGATGGCTCTTGATAACCCACTCCCTTTGAGAAAACCACCCAGGGATGATTTCTGAAAGTAAGATATAAATCTTTCAAAAAATGCTTTCTACACAAATCTGAAGGAGAGGGTGGTAGTACATGTTCCAAATATCAATGTGGTGAGTATAATTTACTACGGCTCAACAATGTTCAATTTTAGGATTTTAAAATAAATTGATTTCCAAATTGAAACTAAATTTCAATTTTCACAAAGCAAATCCATGTACAATAGGGATTGCATTCTTGGGCTGGGGTCACCAAACCAACTGAAAAGTTTCAGAGAAATAGCCAGCACAGTCAGCCACATTTTTGGTACAGAATTACTAGTTAGCGGCAAAGTTTGAATGGTAATCATTGTAACAATAACCACTGTCCTTGCTGTTGATACACCACATGAAAGTGAACACAGAAGTCTCAATTAGACAAAGGTTATTTAGAACTCAAGTTAATTGGTTGTGACTTTGACATTGATTTGGTTAGTGGTACGGAGGGTCACTGTGATGAAACTTTCTGTTTTACAGTTTGTATGTTTGGTTCTGTGGCAACTAGTTCTTATTTATCTAGGATAGGCCTATAGTCAAAATCTATTGCTTTACTATTGATGTGATTTTCTAATTCAATTATGCTCCATGACATTGCCAAATGTAGATTCAAATGGGACAAATATCGTAATAGATGGTAAATTTAATATCGGAGTAAAGTAAAATTTTGTTTCAGGTTTCAAATTCGCGGCCTCATCACATAAACTGAAATATTGGTTGCATGTATTGAACAAGAAAAATCACCATAATGGTTTTTAAGGTTGTCCGATACAAATGGAAAGACCTTATGTCGGCAGATTTGTGTGTGCCTCCAAACATTACAGATACGCATTAATTTGGTTGACCCTTTTTTTTGGAACTTAACTTAACCTTTAGTGCATTGATGGATCAAGGTTAAACTGGGTATGCTTATGGACTTAGGTGGCGTAACGATGGGTCAAAGGTCAATTCATGGTCATCAGGCCTTTATATTGCTCTAGTATACATATTTGGGTTGACACTTCAACTTTCTGTAGTTTTGGAGTGCTGTAATGGATCACGTTCATATTTGGTATGCTGACATTGAAAAAGGTCTATGTAAGTTAACAGATGAGGGCAGTAGGTCATTTAGGGGAAGGGTCATTATATTGCTCAGAAAATGTTTGGCACTTTTTTTTCAACGTGGCTTTGGTAGTGCCAGTGACAGATCAAGTTGCTTATACATTGAGACAAGGGGTCTATGTGGGTTTACGGATGGAAAGGGCTAAGGTCATTTAGGGGTCACTGGGGTCATGAATTTTATCTATTCTTTGTCCACATAATCGGACAACCTATTTGGGGTACTGCTGTCCGTATTTTTTAATTTGGTAATTTTTTTTTTCAAAAAAATTAATTATTGGTGAATCCTGAAAGTGCTTGTACAGTGCAACTTACATAGGCATACATAAAGTACTCAACAATTGTAAATGGTGTTTAGTATGCAGTACTAGCTAATAGTGAATATTTGAGCAACCTTGGAAAGTGGAAAGGCAGTGATGCAGGACATGCTTAGAGGTAAAGGTCATCACTGTTTATGGTTTACCTGGCATTAACAATGGGTGTTACCAATGACGTAGATTTACTGATTTGACGTAATTCTTTGAACATTTTTAAATTCACGTAGGCCTAATAGTACTGAATAATAGATTTATTTATTTAAAAATTTATTTATTTTTTGTAGTACTGAGCACTCCTTCCCCAGTTGTTGCTTGTGAAAAAATAAAAAATATTTAAAGCTCTCGCTGCACTAAGGATGTGATTCCAGCACCTTCTGTTTTATTCATTGTTCACTAGATATCCTTGAGAAAAGCTTATTCAGAACTTTTTAGCTGATCACGACTTTTTTTTAGCTGATCACGCGGTTTTGTGTTATGAGCAAATGCTCATTTCCCACGGTCCCATAGGCCACTGTGCTATAATTTCTGTCCGTTTACGGACGGAAAATACAAAATTGTGAATTTCTTACAGACATGACCGAATTTGCACTTAAGATTTAGCACACGTGGATTACTAATGTTAGCGGTTCAGATGACATGAAAATCTCAACTGTTTTGAGGTAAGTCGGGGGGACGAGGCTGTGGATCACGAAATGCCCCCTTTAATGGTGGCCATATTGAATTCATTGATATGTGATTACAGAATCATGTATTTAATTGGACATGATAAGGAATGTTTTAAATACACAGGCTCAAAATTACAACTTTTGAGTGAATAACATATGAATTTTTAGTGTTTTGGTGATCTTTGTTTTTTTGCATTTCTAGAAAAATGCTTGTGGTTTCTCATCTGGCACCCATCGGATTCAGAATTGGCATAAGAAACTGGCCTAGAAACTGTCGAAAAACATATCTAATAAAACAGTGTTGATATCAGTTATCAATGAACCTGTAGCTTGGAATAGCTGTTGGAATAGGGCCTATAGGCTATTTCCCATGACTTCTCTAGCATTTGTATTTATAACAATATCTCAAAAGGAAGACATAACACTGTTGAACTTAAAAAGCTTTACACACTTTGAAGTGATGAGTGAATACATCACCCCAGATGAAGTTAGATTGTCTGAATTGAGCAAAGTGTAATCAAATTCTAGACTAATCAAGAGCCTCTTGTTTATTCCTTACTACCCTTCAAGCTACGTTCTGGTAGTTGGAAGATCACACTTTGGGCCTCACATGCACTGTCATCACTTGTTGGATAGTTAATCAGGCTGGATGCAGGCTTCAATCAAGATTATGTTTGCAATGTCCAGTTTCATCACAGTCCTTATTTTTGTGGGCTGCCAGCATAGCTGGCAGGACCACTTTGCAATCCGTTGTGCGTGTGTATGTATGTGTGTGTGTATGTGTTAGTAAAATGTTAAGTTATTTTATGGAGTGCCCAAAGCTTACATTCTTTTAATATAGTGAGCGCAAAAGCCAAGAATGTAACACTTTTACTTTATGCAATTAATTGCTACTGTACTTGATGTGAAACATTGATATTGGTACACATGAACCCTAGGGTGTATTTGGAACAAAAGTGTAGGTACACTGAACATGTGCCACCAACATACATCTCATTTTGAGCCTCTGTGAAGTTGGGTCACTTTCAACATGATCATAAAGATGGATTCAGAAGATGGCGACCAAGCAGTATTCAATATAGTAACTCACCCAAAATATCAAAAGAAATTACAGCAATACGGAGTGCAAACCGCAAACCAATTTGGGTGCTTTGAAGTGGATCGGTTATGGGTGTTTCCATAACCCACATACACCCTTGTCCTCTTCTGTTATTCATACAAAAAATCAGAAATAACCCTTACCGTGGAGATGATTCTTCAGCTCCAATGGTTTTGGAATGAGAAAATATTCCTTGACAATGTATAAAAAATTCAGAATTTTTCGTCAAGATTCTGCTTTTTAAATTGGGTCAGATATTTTCATTTCCTTAGAAGTGGGTTGAAACTATACCAATGGGGCATTTCCCCCAATTTTTGGTTAAACAACTATACCAATAGAACAAAATGTCCAAGCCTACATGTACTACATAAATTTGTGCAATTGCTCACTATAAAATTGTATAGTTTTAAAACCCATTGGCGTTGCAGCACAATACTAAAAAAATAAAAATTGAGTAATATCTGGATTGGGACAATTAATTGTGCTTGTAGGGATATGGTACTAATACTTTGGGTGAACCCAAATATGAAAAGGGTTATGTAGAGGTTAGAAAGTCAGCCATAATTAAATATTTGTGTTTTGATATCTTTACTAGGACTGTTGATGTTAGGGGGTGTAATATATACTCCTGGTCATAAAATCAGAATGGCTATAATGAACAACTGCATTCACAGTTTTGAGCATTCCGATGTTGTTCTTTTCAAATAATAAAATGGATTTAGCCTATATTGTGCATTGTCTGCATGCCATTGATTGAAATTCTTTTACAAATCATATTCTTTGGAATTTTAACTCCATAAATATTCAAATCATATTCTTATTCAGTGGGTGTGGTTTCTGTTAATAATTACAAGAAATGTGATTGGTTTAGATCAAAGCTCCGCCCATCCATTACTGGGTAAAAGATGGATAATGCTTGCAATTGCGCAGTGTAGTCAAAACTTTTGACATGCGAAAATGATGCATTTATACTGCGTCATGTATTTCGCGTTTGTATACAAATGCAATTTACGCAGTGCGATGATCACCATGCGATGTCTTTGGCTCCTCAGATTGAAACATTTGTTTTCAAGGAGGTGCAATTAAATGAATAAAGAGAATAATGTAACAATATTTTGACAAATATAAAGCAAAAATTACACAATTCTAAGTAAGAATAAGTATAAATATGCTGGCATCCAACTCAAAATATTGGATGCCCATCCATTATGACACCATATAACATGGCCAAAACAAAAAAATCATGAATCTTATTCTCTAAATCAAAGATAACCTTTTATGAATTTCAGACAACGTCTGCTGGCAATTCCATCCAAAACAAATTGTTGGTTTTTGTGTGTGAATGAATTGATTACAAATTGACATGTTATTTGCAGTAGGTAGTTGCAATAAAGAAAGGAAGTTATTTGTAAAGGACAAGGTGCAGTGGTTATGCAATGTACTATTCACTCATGTCCAAATAGGTCATGAAGTAACACTTTTGCGCATGGTATGATAATAGTATTGTTGGCTTTGAATGGCAGTGACACACAAATGACAGAGTTGCCTGCTGTGCTACCATAGCACTCCAGGCAGTACCTGGTGAGCAAGATAAAGCATCTTTTTGGCCCAATGATATCAAAATAAAAGCAAACACTTGTTGCTACACTTGGCATTTCTACAAAATGGACTAAAACAGCTACAGCTGATGCATACAGTGTTGTTCCTAATAAACGCCCCTGCTCTAATAAACGCCCCCTACGATTTTTGAATAAAACAATTCAAGAAAATGAGTTAAGCTTACCTAAATCACATGATTAATGGCCGGGACTGTCGTAATCCATATCATAATCGCTGTTGTCATCAATGCTAGCTGCTTCATGGTACATCAAAACTTGTTGATTATAATAGCCCTGGGTTGAAATCCTCAGGCGCGCGCAATGAACACCCGTTTATCAACTGGGTAAGGTGATTTTTTGCGGGGATTTTTGACTTTCCATTTTTACTGTAATAAACTCCCCCACTTTTGAAAAATGCACCGCCCCCGGGGCGTTTATTTACTTTATTAGGAACAATACGGTATGTATATTTCTTGAATTAGTCCCAAATTGTTCAATTTTTGTGGGTTGCCAGCATAGCTGGCAGGACCACTTTGCAGTCCGTTGTGCATGTGTACAGTGTATGTATGTGTGTGTGTGTATGTGTCACTAAAAAATTTTAAGTTTTTTTTATGGAGCGGCCCACAGCTTATATTCTTTGAATATAGTGAGCGCAAAAGCAGAGAACCGCCAAATTCTAGTTCAAGTTATTTTCTGTTTTTCTTCAAAGTTATAGTGTTACAGGTAATGATTGAATTTTCCTCTCTTTATTCTCTCATCACTTCTCATTCAGTAGGCCTATAAAAAGTCTACATGTATTATGGTATCATGTTGACTAAAAGACATGATAGTGTGAATATTAACAGATTTTAGAAAATTTGGTAAGTATTTCAAGATGCTAGTATTGTTTGTGGGTACATGTGGTCCAGTGGATACTGGATCTGAAGGTCCTGGGTTCAAGTCCCGCTGCAGCCAATGTGTTGTGCACTTGGGCAAGGCACTTTACCGTGCTTGCCTCTCTCCACCCAGGAGTGAAATGGGGAGCTGTTAGGGGGAATATCACAATCTAAGTGCTGATAGGTAGTGCACTAGTTGGCCTGGCAGCAAACCTTAATGAAGTGATATGATTCTGATGATTTCCTGATGGCAGCGTAATAATAATGGCCGGGCGCTTTGAATCCTCAGGTAAAAAGCGCAATATAAATCCTGTGATTATTATTATTAGGAGTAATAATTAAAGGTTCCCCCTTTCGATTAGAACATATATTTTTCTCGGTTTCATAGGAAGGACCATCAACATTAATTCCAAAATTTCATTAGAATCTGACATACCATATTTTCCGGTTACTGTAAAGAAACCCTATTTTGGCTTGTAGCATCATAAAGGGAAAGAAGTTAGTCAAAATATTTTGAAGATGGGAAGAGAAAAGTACCAAAATCTCAATTTTGATGGTGTGAAAGGTGGGGTCGAGGCTGAGGATCGGGTAGTGCCCCTTTAAATAGAGATTTAATGATAAACATGCACTTTAATTACAATATGTAAACAATAACCAAATCACATATGTGCACACTTTGCCATTGCAAAAATACATTGATGGCAGGGCATACAAATGCACATTAAAATAGCAATTAACAAAATATTACTAGCATATATTAGCATATTATTAGAGAGTTACACACACACAGAAAAAAATACATATATTTTTGTGGTGAAAAAAGAATGGGACTTCCTGGATTTTACAAGTGTTTTCTTTCCAAAAAATGCAGTCAGTGCCCATAAAGTTGTCAAACTAGAGGGGGAATGCATTGTAAGCAGGCGCGTAGCCAGCCCGGTGGTTCCGAGGGGGCAATTTCCCGGTAGGTGCAACAAATGTCCCGATCACAAGCAAACATTTCCCGGTCGCAGGCCAAAAGAATCCGAAAAGGGGCTGATTTAACATGAATATCCGTGTTTTATTTCCCGATTTCCCCACAAAAATGTTTTCAGAGGGTCACTCTGCCCCCCTCTGCCCCCACCTGGCTACGCCACTGATTGTAAGTCCTGTTAAGCCCACTCTTTAATACTTGTCTTACCAAGGGGGGGGGGGGGGTTACCGCCGCCCTAGTGAACTTTGCTCCGGCGCACTAAAATGCCAAAAACTTTGGTAAAAAGCGTCCAGGTAATCATTCTCTCATCCTTTCTGGTCATTTTAGCCAAAAAATGTGAAGGTAGTCCCTTCACCGGGGTTAGGGTATGCCGTCGAAGGGTAAGGGGGGGGGGGTGGTTGCCACCCAAGGATATTTTATGGTACATTTTTGAAAATATTATGCACAGTATGGCTCTAAAACTCTGTTTATGCAAAACTAGTCAATTGCCAATCATTTAGAGCTGAAAACCACATGAAAATAGTGCAAATTGGATTTTCGCCTATTTTTCTGTGGAAATGCAATTTGCGGCTCGCAGACTTTTGACGTCATTGTGATGTCATACTAGGTAGTGTTGGTATTATTTTGGTATCAATGGTAAGAGGAGGCAGCATAGCAATCCACTGGTATCAAAATTATAAGGCAATTGGGTTGCTGTTATACACATTCCGAGGGGTGGTAACCACCCTCTTGGTAAACCGTGGTTAACCAAACGGCTTGATAAGATGGTTCAAGGTACGTGTTCCGTCGCTTTTGGGAACCCCTGATTTAAATTACCCGGAATAAGTATCGCTTTGATATTCATATGAAAGGCTGTATTTTTCCTCATTCTCGACCTGAAATTTGAGCTCCTCAATCCATTTCATTTCCCAAGATATACACGTGGTAACCATGAATATTAGCACAGTAGTTGCATAGGGCCTTTGCAACATGCACTATTGCTCTACCATAAAAAAAAACAACCCAAGTTTGTTTCCCACGGTATTGATGGGGTGTATAGTGCAAGTGCCAGGTTTCTCTCATATCAAGTAGAAACACATTCGCCTTAAATCGGAACAATCACCTTTAATTATATTGGAAAGAGGTCATTCATTCAATTTCTAACATTGTACCAATGACAAAAAAATATTCCTCTTAACCTCAAAACAACAAAAAATGATTTTGGTGACATTTTTAACCAAAACTTAGGACGCTTCTTTTAGAATGTGGGAAGTATTCCTACTCTTGTCTCTATTACCGTTTAATGAATATTTGTACCATCCATTGACGTAATAAGGTCCATTTTGTACGTGATCAGATCAGTTAGTGTAAAAGGAATGTTCTCTATGATAACAATATCCACTTTATGATCAATGCCTGTGTGGGGCAAGCACCATAACCCCCAAAGCAAATGAAGTCCGAGGACTTCCGGGTTATCATAAAAAACTCTAACAAGCACTTGAAACCATCCTTAGGCTAGATATTCATGACGAGACATTCTGTGTGTGTGTTCGAGTGGTAATCAGTGTAAACACTGAATATTGTAACAGCACGTTTTTAATTTGTCGGTGCACCTAAGTTGATTTGAACATTTATCATCCTCTTTCATGGAATCCATTGTGTAAAAGTGAAGTCAAGGATATGTTTGAGAAGTGTATGTGAAATCACATCTGTAGTTTCTACAAAAAAGCATTTAAAGTGATGTGTATGAATAGTTGCCCTGAGTATGTGCAAAAAAAATGTCAACCCAAAATGTTAGCCCTCTTGTTAAGTAGGGCTGGAAAATGCATATTTCCTGGGAAGCAAGTCCTCATTTCCTACAGATTTCCCACATTTTTTTAAATGTATTTCCTTTATCTGAAAGTCAAATTTTCCCCTCCAACTCATCAAAATTATTCCCAAATTTTTCCCCCCCATGTTTGTAATAATATAAAATAATAATTACTTTATAAAGGCGCATACAACAAAAGTTTCAAAGCGCTGGGCAAACATGAACAAGTAAAAATAGTTTCAATGTGGTACAAAGCAACCAAGATACCTTAACATCTTAAACACTACAAAGTAAAAGGCAATGCCTTAAATTAAAGGTTAAAAATCACAGACAAAATTATACACTACACATTATGTAAAAATCCACAGCAGAGTTCATGAATTCATTGCAGTATGTTTAAATCATCATAGCACCACACTTACTCATTAAACAAATATGTTTTCAGTTTTCCTCTAAATTCCATCATGACGCAGCAGGCAACGAATGGACAGAGGCAACTGTTCCACAAGTAGGGAGCAGCTACCGCAAAAGGAAGACAGACTCCATCCATAAAATTGTCTTTGTGTCGTGGACCAAATTCGCAACATTGAGTAGAGATCGCCAAGACATTGCAGATAGGGTTTGTAGTCTGAAATGTGTTAAGTGTTATGAGTAATGGTGTTGTTGAGATTTATTAATCTTTTCCTGGAGATGGCAGGCCACACAACTTCACAATGTTAAAAAAAACCAAACATGTAGGGCTTGGCTGGACTCAAACCCGCAACCTCCTTATTACTAGCATGGCGCTCCTTGGCCAACTGAGTTAACAAGACAAAGTTGGTAGACGGAGCGACAAATATCATCTATAGGTTTTAGGTCCAGAACGGTTCCCTTTGCTTTCCTAGCGGATACACAGAACATAATATATACCAACTCTGTCTTGGTTAGCTCAGTTGGCAGAGCGTCCGTGCTAAGTCATTCAGTTTCGAGTCCGGCCAATCGCAAATTAAGACTCATACACAAAACCACAAGATCAATCAACTAAAATTTGTGAATAAGCTTTTCTCAAGGATATCTAGTGAACCATGAATAAAACAGAAGTGCTGGAATCACAAAATGCACCCTTAAGGTCTATATATTGTAAAGCCAACATAAGTGATCTGTGGATCATTTGTTTTGGAAGGAGTTGTAAGGGTAAGGATTCTAGGTGGATTATTGCCTTGCTCATAATTTATCAGACATGAGTCTGTATATGAGTTTAACATTGTATGCTTGTATACCAAACAAGTCAAGCTGTTTTAATGAAATTGCTAGTAACTTTTAGTAGTAAAGTATAAATTGACTTGATCAGATTGGGTCACACAGATAGAAATCAATCAGCATGTGTATACTAATTACTACATTGTTAACAAGGCCACAGGAAAGCCAGGAATAAATGGCCAGAAATGAACAAGCTTCACATTCAATGACCTCATCCACAAACCACAAACTTAAGGCAAATTTGACTTTTGAAAGTGGCATATACCCTATATCTATTGTGTTCACAAGTTTTAAATAGGGCCGTACACAGAATTTATTTAGGGAAGTGCGGGACTTCGAAAAGTGGACTTTATTGGTAAAAGTGTCTGTCTACCCCCTAAAAGTGGTCCCTTTGGACTTCTTGAAGTTCTCATCACTAAAAAGTGGATTTTTTTTTGAGTAAATTTTTCTCTCAATTTTGGACCTTTTTATCCAGAAAAAGAAAAAAGAAAGATCTAAATATACATCCTTGTCTACCTGGAGAACTTTGTAGTTAAATTTTCAAAATTAAATAAATCGTATATGTAAAATATACCTTCTGATGCTATCCGCTAGGAAAGCGAAGAACACCTTTTGGACCTAACACCTATAGATAATATTTATTGCTCTTCTACCAACCCCAGCTTGATGGGGTTTGAATCTGCCCAAGCGCACATGGGGTTTATTCAACAATAATGTGCACTGGCCATCTCCAGGGCCGTTGCTAACACTAACTTTGGTAGGAGCCACTGAGGTGTTTCTACTGGGGCCATTTACCGCGTCTGACACAGATAGATCCGTTATCCAGCTCAGTAGAAACAGCCCGACCCGCTATATTAACGCGACACGGTACCGCAAAATCAAACCTGCTCTAAGGTTTTTGCCGTGTTGCATACCGCTATTATTTCACCAGTAGAAACAGCCGATAGCGGCATTTGCCATGTTGGGCAGGAATGATGCCAAGGCCACGTTCGTAATGCGACTTCCGCTGCGCGCGTCGTTCAAATCATCTGCAGTAATACTGTCATTTTCATTTCAGAAGTGAATCAACATCAATTCATGATGAACACATAGTAATTCTTCTAGTTTATTTTACACCTACCTGGTGGCACATCCATTAAAAGAAATACAAAATAACTCAAGACTGTATGATAAATAACGTGAAGGGAATAGGCCTACACGTGCATGTAAAACACACCTCAAGAGAAAGAAATGCATGGAAGTTATAGAACAGGGGGAATTGTGAGCCCGGCCGGGTCTGCCGAAAGCATGATAGCGGTAAGTGCAGTCGAGCATGCCACATACCGGTATGTGCCTTCAGTAGAAACAGCCGAGATAGCGGAAAAAGCCGGGTCCATAGCGGGTCAGCAAAAGCCGCTTTTTGCCTTGTCGGCAGTAGAAACATGCTCACTGATCACATTGATCACAACACAAAAACCTATGGCATATCATAATTCGGAACAGGTGCATGAGCCAAGGCTTGATCCAGTAACCAATGGCTACTAACATTGCACTACATCAGCGAATTTGGGCACAAGTGAATGCCGTGGTGTCTCTCTTCTCAATTTAAACACCGATTTAAAAAGAAATCAAGTTAACTGTTGGCCAACTTTTAAACTTGGGCTATAATGCCCTGGCATTCACTACTTGGACTGCCCATCAAAAATATGACATGATATTGGACAGGCAAAACAACAATTGTGAACTGTGCATATTGCACTTTCTTGTGCCAAGGCTTTTTATTAGGTCAAGTAGAGAGGCCAATCTCTTGGGTCTTTGAAGTATATTTGTTTATTCATTATTCCAAGTTAAGGATATCAAACCACCGTCTGTGGAGATTCCATGTCCAAGTAGAGGTTATAGACTGCTATTATTACCTGATATGTTACGTAGAGTCACCGGCTTCACTTTGAATGAAGTGGGAAAAGCAGAGCGGGATAAAGACATTTGACAAAGAAGTGTGTCACAGATCTTGACAGATTGTGCCCCCTTTGACGGAGAGCGTGGCCCGCTGGTTAGGGTATTCGCCTTTGGTGCAGGAGGTCCCTGGTTTGAGTCCCGGCGGGGCCACTGGCTGGAATTTAGAATACTAAATTCTGGATTTGATTTATATAAGAGCTATTGATTAAAACTGGAATTCCGCTCTCCCCGTGGTTCATTTGGACTTGGGCAAACAAACCACGACAATACCCCGTCCTTCGGAGGGGACGTTAATCTGTCGGTCCCATTTACATGGAAAATCACGCCTGTATGTAATAGCAACCAGTTTCGATAAGAGTTGGGGTGTAAACCCTGGCTGTCTCAAGTAATCCTGGATCCCTGGTCATCATTGGAAAGCAGTGTGTGAGCACTGATGATTTACCCAGGCTAAATAAGACAAAAAATAAAAATACAATGAGTCAAAGGAGGAGGAGGAGGATGAACTAAAGAAATTTCTTAAGTAACATATGAAGATTTTTTTCTCTTTCCTGTTACAGACACTGAAGACACAGTCACAAAGGTACAAAGCAGAAAAGACCTTTTTAACCAAACATGGGGAACTTGAACTTAACATTCGAAAGAACCGATACAAAGATATTCTACCATGTAAGTATATTCGGTGCCTGCTCTAATATGCATATTAGTGATGCTGATTTGGTCAACCTGACACATTTAAGAGGTCACAGTTTGCCTTTCCTTTTCTAGGTTCATGTCAAAATAGACGCATTGAGTTGGAGTTGTGGCTGGTTAAAAGGGGTGACCTGATTGACAGCCTTACTCATTAAAATTTAGATTTTTGTATCTTCAGAAAGCCCCTACTTGTCTCATTAACACAATTATTATGAGAAATGTTTGCTTTGGAGATGATGGTCAACCATATGGGCCACCCCCAGCTTGAAAAGCATAGGGGGATATTGCGATAGCACACGTCCGTACGTTCTTCAAAAAGTTTAAGTCCGATTTAAACCATTATCATGTTTTGAGGAGTCCAAGTGCGTGAAAATTGGATGATATACGCCCAATATTAATTGGTCTCGCTATGAGTTTTAAAATATTGGGCTTAATCGATCCAATTTTATATCAGACTTGAGTTTAAGGTGTATTAGGGGTTCCTTCATATGTGGATGAAGTCAATGGTCATAGACAAAGGTCAAAGGTCATCTGAGGCCATGTTTTTTTTGTGTGTGTATGTGTGCGTGCGTGCGTGTGTGTCTCTCAGTTTGGTTAGGTTTTCACTTGTCATGTCTCTTTCGGAAAGTTTGTCCGATTTAAACCAGACAAGTTTAAGGTGCAATAGGGGTTCCTTCAAATGTGGTTGTCAGAGGTCATGGACCAAGGTCAAAGGTCATCTGAGGTCATGTTCCAGACTGCCATCTTGCTGGGGGATGACACAAGTTTACTTGCAGTATTTTTTTATTGTAATATCCAAAACATCGGAGCAAAAAGTTGAACCATTATTTGGATTAGAACCTTCCCAGGCACAGCAGGCTTGATCCAGTAACCATGGCTACTAACAGTGCACTACATCACGATTTTGGCACAAGTGATGCCGTGGTCCTCCCTTCTTCATTAACAACCAATTTAAAAAGAAATACGTTAACTGGTGGTCAAACTTTTAAAACCTTGGGCTATAATGCCCTGGCATCACTACTTGGACTGCCCATCAAAAATATGACATGATTGGACAGGCCAACAACATTGTTAACTGTCATAGGCACTTTCTTTGCCAAGGCTTTGGCAAGTTAGGTTCCAGTAGAGCGGCCATCCCTTGGGTCCTATGCAGTATATTTGTTTTCATTATTGCCAATTAGGATATCTCAACCACCGTCTGTGGAGACTTTCAGGTCCAACTGGACAACGAAGTGTGTCCACGAATCTTACAGATTGTGCCCCCTTTGACGGAGATCGTGGCCGCTAGTTATGTAATTCCGCCTTTGGTGCAGAGGTTCCCTGAGTTGATCCCGGCGGGCCACTGGCTGGAATTTAGACACATACGTAATTCTGGATTTGATTTATATAAGACATTGAATAACTGGGAATTCCGCTCCTCCCCCCGTGGTGCATTGGACTTGGGCAAACAAACCACTGCAATTACCCCTTCCTTCGGAGGGGACGTTCAATCTGTCGGTCCCCTTATACATGGAAAATCACGCCTGTATTTCAATAGCACACCATTTTTCGTAAGCGTTGGGGTGTAAACCCTGGCTGTCTCAAGTAATCCTTGAATCCTGATCCCTGTTCATCATTGGAAAGCAGTGCCTGAGCACTGAATGATTTAAACACCCATGGCACAAATAAAAATAAAATTTGTCAATGAGGGAGGAGGATGAGAGGAGGAGACTAAAGAAATTTCCTTAAGTCACATATGAATTTTTTTCTCTTTCCTTCCTGTTATACAGACACTGAAAGACCAGTCACAAAGTACAACGAAGAAAAGACCTTTTAACCAACATGGGGACTTAAGCTTAACATTCAAAGAAACGCGATCAAATATTCTAACATGTAGTAATTCGGTGCCTGCTCTAATATGCATTTAGTGATGCTGAATTTGGTCAACCTGACATACATTAAAGGTCAACGAGAGATTTTGGGCCCATATATTGGTCATATGTAATATTTCATATCATAAGAAACCCCCAAAGATTTCTTACCTTTTTTTTGTTGTCTTTGTCCAGAAATGCCCTTGAAAGTGAAAACCTAAATGCAATTTTTTCCATTTCATTATCCTCCTTAAATTCAATTAACACATAGAGGCTGAATTTTGTATTTGCTCCTATACGAATTAGAAAGTTACAAATTTTTGTACCAAAAAATATTGTCCATCTTAACCCTTGTCACATAGGACATTTCTGATAAAAGCTTTACAGTGTGCAAAAATTATGCACATTTTTAGGGACAACCTGTTTGGGAAATCTCTTGTTGCACCTTCAGGGTGGGTCCCATGTGTACTCAAGAGTACTAATAATCTAAAGATCATTTTCCCAATATTTTTCTCATCTTAACCAAGTTAAACCAAAAGAATTTGTCTTCATGTGTACATTTCCACAGCTTTCAGCTCTCAGATATCAAAAATCACAAAGAAGGGTTTTTCAAATTTTACGTTGGAATTTTTTCTTTCTGTGAACCCCCTCCTGTTCATTTTTCTGCGATATGACGCAGGTGTACTCTTTCAAAGTGCCCCTCTGGCGGTAACATATAAATACCCTTAACTCAGATAATGGCATTTTTTCCGCAAAAACATGATTGTAACCACATTTTTTGGGAAAAAGGGCCATATCTATTATAAGTAATTTCTATGAGACCCGCAGCAAAGGAATGTGAAGAGCACACCTGCTCTCATAATCTGCAGAAAAAAATGAAATAGGAGGTAGGGGTTCACCAAAAACATTCAAACTACAAATGAAAAACCCTGTATTTGTGCTTTTACCTCTGAAGCTGAAAAGGCCTTTGGAGAATGTAAATGAAGACACATTCTTTTGGTTTTTAAAAATGTTAAGAGGACAACATATTGGTAAAACTGACTTTATCTACTCAGTACCTTGAGCTACACTTGGAAACCACCTTAAGAGGTCACATTTGCCTTTCCTTTTCTAGGTTCATGGCAAATAGACGCTTGAGTTGGAGTTGGGCGTTAAAAAAAGGGGTGACCTGATGACAGCCTACTCATAAATTTAGATTTTGTATCTTCAAACGCCCCTTACTTGTCTCATAACCAATTATATGAGACATGTTTGCTGGAGATGATGGTCAACATCATTGGCCACCCCCAGCTTGAAAGTCATAGGGGGAAATTGCGATATCACAGCTTTCCGTGACGTTACTCAAAAGTTTAAGTCCGATTAAACCATGATCATGTTTTAGGAGTCAAGTGTGTGAAAATGGATGATAATACCCCAATATAATTGGTTTTCTCTCTGAGTCTTTTAATGTTGGGTTAATCGTCCCCTGTTATATCAGACTGAGTTAAGGTGCAGTAGGGCCTTCATATGTGGATGAATCCTGGGTCATCGACAAGGTCAAGGCCACATCTGAGGCCATGTTTTTTTTGTGTGTGTGTATGTTGCGTGTGTGTGTGTCTCTCAGTTTTGTAGTGTTCGCTTGTCATGTCCTTCGGAAATTTGTCCCGATTTAAACCAACAAGTTGAAGTGCATAGGGGTTCCTTCAATGTGGTTGTCCAGGTCAGGAATGGACCAAGTCAAACATCTGATGTCCCATTTTCCCATACTGCCAACGGCTGGGGGATACACAATTGACTTGCAGTATTTATTTATTGTCAATATCCAAAACCTCAGAGTCAAAAAGTTGAACCATTATTTGGATTAGAACCTTCTCCAGGCAACAGACGGATGATTTACCAAATTTTTTTTTCCAATCTGTTAAAAAGCTAATTTTTGCATCCTTGTTCTGTAGCAAAATTTGGAAGTTTCACAATTTAGCTTCATTTTGAACAAATTATTTCAAATCCAGACCGTTTAATTGGTCTTATTTTTTTAAGACTCAATTTTGGAAACCTCCTTGGTATGAGTGCCTCATTGACTGATAAAGTGTGGTTAAATGATTTTACACTTACCCCTTGCTGATTCCCATGTAGACTTTTGTCCCAATGCAAGCTCCGTTTTTGTGCCTACTCAATTATGTATTGTTTTTTTTTCACTGTACGTTTTTATTGTGATAGGATATTGTATTCATCTTCTCGCAGGCAAAAAATCGGTGGAGTTGGCAAGGAAGGGGGTCGCCATACTTTCGCATTTATGACGACATACCTGTCCAGCATGTATCCATTCACCACTCAAAGTTGTGGATGCGTAACCCCAAAAGTGGCCAGCTTATTCCTCAATCATATGTGATGAAGAGGAATTGTCTAAAAGTATTTTTGGTTTTCACTAAATCACAGAATTAATTTCAAAACTAAGTATCGTCATTAGAAAGTAGAAAAGATATTCTGATATATAATTTCAATAGGGAATAATAAAGATACCTTTTCGTTAAGTTTTGTGAATAATTCCTAATATGTCAAGGGCAATGAGGTCAACCAGTATTAATATTAACAACCTGCAAGGGCAAGCCGTGCCTGAGAATGTAAGGTAGGTCTCTTATTTGGCCGAAAAAAACAGTGATGCATTAGGAACGTCCCAATTTACGGTCCCTTTATGACCAGGGTCCAGACTTTAAAAGTCAGAACGCATTGTTAACAAAGCGGATAGCATTTTTCACCTCAAGGCCATTCACCTCTGATATTATTTTGATTTTCAAAGTAAAATGTCAAGGTATTTTCACACATTTGCCTTGAATTCTCTTTAAAGCTGGCCAATTTTGCTAGAAAGTACGTAGGGGAACCACCTACGAAATGGCAATGCAGGTTCTTTTTGGACTGATGTTAATGTTGAGTTTGGCTGTATATAGATTCCAGGATCTGTTTGTTTGGATCATAACTAGCTATTCACGAGACTGACATGAAATGTGTAGTGAGTTTGTGATTTAAATTTTGTGAAAGGGGCATTTGGTGATCCATGGCCTTGACCCTGATTTTTGTATTAAAAAAGGTTGAGATTTTATTATCATCTGAACTATTAGCTTTAGTATCGTATGGGTGTGTGTGTGTTTGCACGCGCATGCGCCTTATCTGATGTGCAGATTCGATCTCATCAATGAGCAATTTTGTATTTTTTGTCTACAAATTTACAAATTACAGCACAAAAAGCAACATTTGCTCATAATCCCAAAATGCTAATTGGAATCAACATAAATTTGGGAATATCTGCTTTTCTTAGGGCTAGCTAGTGAATCCAGTGATGAAGGGCACCATTTGTGAACAATATTCATGGATATCTTTTCATGTATAAACATTTGATTATGCCATCGGACAGGTGACAATCACATCAAACGTTGAACTTGAAAGCGTTTGCATGAACCCCTAATCATTTCCCTTGTGTCAGACAACGGATTCCTTGTTAACACATAATGTGTTACTTGAGTGAGTAGTAGAGAAAACCAGTTACTGACTAGAGTGAAAGGTTGGCAGTGTCCCTGTTTAGTCAATTATATTCATAGTTTTGGACCTTTTTGACAAATGTCAAAATCGCAAATAAATACCTAAAAGTTAGGTTTGAGTTCAACAGTCGCAGACTACATCTATAGTACTCTAAAGGCATGTAGACCTAACTTATAATGTACTGTATAAGTGGAAATTTCTGTGTACAGATATTTTCGCGATTTTAAAAATTTTGCCAAATGCGCGAGAATTTAATTTCCCGGTATCAACGCAATACAAATATATTGGAAAAAGTAATTTTTGCAAGTTTTTATTTTCGCATTTTTATTTTCGCATTTTTATGTTCACTCAAAAAATTCGCAAAAATAAAAACCTCACGAAAATTTCCACTTATACAGTAGTTGGTTACAGTGTTGTAGTGGTAACAATTATTTTGCATATATTCCTCTACGCCAAAGATTCAAAATGCCAAGCTGAAGAAAATACATATACAAGTGTATCCACTACATCATTGGTTTGTTATCCAGATAAAAAAAAGTTAATCGTTCTTACAAACCAACTATAAATTTTTCATAATAGTATGTGCAATATGATGCATTTCATGTTTTGGCAACAAAAAAAGGTAATTGGACATGGTAACAGGTTTAATTCACACTGGTGTTAGTTGGAATGTACATGTAGGTAGTGTAAAATCAGGTAACTAGCCATTGTCCTGGGGACTGTCCTGACTTTTGATATTCATTATTAAAGTATGTGGCTTGCTATCTTTGTATGTTCTAGCTTGTGCAAAATTGGGGGAAAGGGGGAAGGAGGAAGGAAGAGGCTTTCAGATAGTAGGTGAGAGATTTTGAAGGGACAAAACTTATTGCTTCCCTTTAGTCCATATGTAGCTAAAGTCACATCCACACATAGGATAAACCCCAGATAGTTTCATGAATTCCAGAGTGTTAATCAAGGTTTATGACCATGTTCTGTTTTTTTAATATCTGGAGTATTATTGAAGGTTTACCAGGGATTTATAAAAAAAATCTTAGTGATGAAGCTCAAACTCCGACAGCTCTCCTGCAGAGTGATTTGGGGTACGATCACTCTGTGCAGATAAGTTTGGGGGTCATGGAGTGCTGGTGCCCTTGCAAGGGTGACATATTCCACAGTTGAACAAGGGAAGTGGAGGGGAAAGGGCACAGGAATAATTGGATTTAATTTTCACCTCTAAAGTGTCATGACCATCTGAACATGGTAAAGTTGACTTGTCATAGTAACTTTTAGTAACCTTTATTTTTAACTCTGTTGTGGGTGATAATTTTTTTTGAAATCCTATTTCTAAATTATAAATAATACATTGTAAAATCCCCATTAACCGTTATAACAAAGCAGTAAAATAACATGTTTCTTAAAAACTACAAGCCAACCCCCAAATCTGAGTTCAAAACAAAACAAAGTTTCTTTCCCAGTTTGACCTTTGGATTAAGGTCAGCAACTGACCCCCAGATTTGGCAGGTATGCATCTTCAGATAATCAGCAATTGGCCTGTAGCTTTTATTTTAAGTCTTCCAGAAATGAGTAAGCTTATCCAAGGTCACTCAGACTTGTTACACCTTTTCCTATTGTACAAAGGGGATGTTGAGCTTACGCAGCTTCACAGCTCATCCCTAGTACCTTAACACCATGCATACTGCTGTATGGATTACATTGTACATGCAGAAGTTGGTTAGTTTTACGCTTGCTCCCTAATTGACCTCTAACAATCTCAAGAACCACAGACCAAATACTATTCATGTTTGGAATCATCAGAATGCATCTTGCCTGCTAATTTCAAATAAGGTCGTAAAATGAATAGTTCCGATTTGTTGATAATTTTATTGAAAAAAATTAGACTTGGCAACTGACTGTACTAAATGATAAGGACTACTATCTGTGACGCACATTCACTCATCATTTTCTGGCTTGGCTAATAGTGACGTCACCAGTAATTGATAGCTAGCTGGCAGCCTAATGCGGGCATTCCTGAAATAAGATTTCGACCCCCGGCTGGCCGCGCTCCATTGCCTACTAATAAACTGTGAAATATTGCCGGTCGATAATTGGGGAAACTGACAAAGAACAGAGGTCCTAGCGTGTGTAAGTGTGTTTGGGTGGTGACGGGTCCGAGCTAAGGTGGTCACACGAGAGCTTACTTTGGAGTACGCTCAACTTAAAAACATTTGTTCGTGAGTACATACAATGGGTTACTAAAAAGGAAATTGTACTAGACATTCCTACTTGGCAAAGCTTCGTAGAGGTGGACCCCATGGCTAAACAAAGGGCCTAAGGCTACTACTACGCGAGATTTACATATTGAATGAAGCAAATTGCAAAGGGGAGCTATGATTTTCAGTACCTTAAACTTATCAAACTTTGAAGGTTTTGTGACCTGTCAGCGAGTCTTAGTCTTGACTTAGTCGTGTTGCCAATTCTGTTTAAAATATTTTGCTAAGTGTAAAAGTAGAAATAAAGCATGCTTGAGAAAAATTGTCAAAAAGTGACTGAATGGATGGGGGGGAGGTGGCAGTGAGGGGGGAATTTTACCCCAAGTATTTTTTCCCCAGAAAAAATCAAGCAATTAGCATGAGTAGAATTGGCCGCATAGTGCAACATGTATTTTGTCCCCGGCCCGAACAAGTTCGGGAGGGGGACTATAAATGGGCTCCGTCCGTTATTGTCCGTATATGTGTATGTATGTCGTGATAAAACTGTTACCCTGGAAAACCATTTGGGCAGATTCTTTTTTTATGGATGAGCTGATAGCCAAACTTAGGTATATTGTAGAGGGGAAACCCCCCTACTAGCCATGTAATCCATCCCCCAGGGTCGTCCCTGGGTCCGTCAGGGGGTAGGGAAAAAAGGTAAATGGGCGAAAGCGGTCAATAGGGGAAAAGGTCAATAGGGAAAAGGTCAATATTGACACAGAAAATCAGAACATTTGCCCATATTATGTACGATTTTTCTGGGGTTTTACGTAAGGGCTACGGATGTAACTTGTGGGGAAAGAATGGAAAGAAGCGGGTTGATGAGTTCTCGACCTGATTGATTGGGGGGTGGTCAAAATATGCTAATTAAGTATCTAATTGCATAATTTACGAAAATTTCCCACACGGCTTGTGTAAATTGCAAGTTTTTCTGGAGTTACGTAAGGCGTATAATGAGGTAACTGGTGGAAGGAAGCGGGCTGAAGAGTTTACGACCTGATTTGGTTGATTTGGGCCATATTCGGGCAAATCCATATGCCAATGAGCTAATTAATATGCAAAATCAGCGCTAATAGCTATATTTTTGAAATGGTAAAGGATACGAGAAGTCTTCGCTGAATGAAAGCCTATGATGATGCGCATCTTTTTGCAATTTTTTCATTTTCCAAATAAGATATAATAAATAGTAATGGCCTTAACAGTTAAACTAAGTCAAAAAATGATTGAGTGTTCAGGGGTACCCATTAAGCACCCAAGTGACACTAATCCATCTTACCCCTAAGCGTTTTGCTTTGTCCTACCCCCCAAAAAGCCAAAAGTTAATTTCATAATGTGTTGCTTTGAATAATGCTAGGATTCAAAAAAAATGCCATTTGGTTGCTCTCTGTTTTGGAAATTTAATCAATATTATTATAAGGCTTTTTAAAAATGGAATAAGAAGTAACAGATGACTTTGACAAATCTGCTATGAGATTGTTGAAGGCGAAACAACGGCATAGAAATATTAAGGACATTATGAAATGGACACTTACTGAAATCACTTCCCAAATTTAACAAGTAAAAAACAGTAAAAACAGCAAGAGTTACAGGCAATTCCTGGCACAGAAAATCAAAGTGGACTGTGACATCCATGCCAAGAATTTTTTGCATGTATTTTGACCGCATTAATTAATAAGCATTCAGACATTGTACTCAGGATTGTCGTAAGATAGTGATCTGACAAGTGAAGGTGGATTGTGTCAAAGATTAACCAATATAATAGCAATGGTCTGTGAGCTGATGACTGCATGCTTTTAAAGTTGATAAAATGCTGGCAGTAATGTCGCATCCTGCTCTGTCTGTGGCAGAGAAGTGTAGCTTACAAGGAAAATAATATCACTCCTCAAATTTCTTTGACAAAAATGTAAAGCCATATTTTTCAAAATGGTGTCGAAGTGACTTTTAATTAAGGGTCATTTAATTATGCCTGAAAAATTGGCAATGGCCATTGTGTCTCTTTAAACTATTGGGAAAGAACGATATCTGGGAGAAAGTTTAACCTATCTTTGTGGATGAGGATGGGGTCGGTGAAATTTTGGAATGGTGGGTAGGGGGTATGTTTGACTTTCTGATCCTAACAGGTTTTCTGACAAATGCTACATCCTTTTTTAATTTTTAAAAAAAAAAAAAAAAAAAAAAGGATTATAAAAAAAAAATGTTGGAAAAGTATTAAAGTTGAGGGCAAAAAGTGCTGAAAATAAACAGTATGACTTACATGCGAGTGAATATCAAATGTTGAAACCGATCTATTTTTTTTATTTTTCTAGTTTTTTTTTTTTATTAAACAAAATCATCACATCAAGAAATAGAGGGTGCTCCGGGGTCAGATTACATCAATGCAAGTTTTGTAAAGGTAAGTGACAATGGCAAAAACTTAGAGTAACAATTTTTGATTTGTTCAGATTTAGTGCAGGTCTTGGCAATAGGAACCTTGTGGTTAAATTATTACAAGTACAGCTATTCTGCAAGGCATTTCAGTTGAAGAAACAATTGAAGAAACAGGTGCTCAAGATACATGTACAAAAAGGGAGTAAAGTATATGAATACAGTAATATCAGATGGAAAAACACTCACAGGAATGTATCAGCATTTATCAGATTGTTTTATTGTGTTTTGGTCGCCGCTGCCCAAGCAGGAAGACAATAGGGAATCACTTTGTCCACTGTAGTTGTTTGTTGTTGATGAGTTAGTGAGTCTGTGTGAAAAAGGGTTAACATTTGCATGTAATATTCCACATACTTGATGGATTTAAAACCAAACTTGGGTCACATGTCGCAACATGGCATCCCCCCACTTGTGATGAGGTCAAAGGACACATGCCAGGTCAAAGGTATCACTGCCAAGGTCAAAGTGTATGTGAGGTCAAGTTGTAAATAGGCGGGAAATGTATCATTGATCTCAATGGAAAAGTTGAACTTCAATTGAACCAAACTTGAATTATAAGTGCAAACATGGGAATCCCTCTTCATTTGTTGATGAGGTCAAAGGTCACATGCCCAAGGTCAAAGGTATGTGAGGTCAAGGTGTAAAATAGCCTGAAAATGGAAACATGACTCATTTGAAAGTTGCAGTTCAATTGGAACCAAACTTGAATCATAGGTGCAACATGGGACCACTCATTTGTTGATGAGGGTTCAAAGGTCACATCTCAAAGGTCAAAGGTCAAATATCAGGTCAAAGGTCAGTTAGGCTATCATTCACTAACGCCGACGGCATGGCGACACCAGTGTGAGGGACGATGTTTTTGATTTTAGCAATATTTAGCAATATGATAGCAGAAAAGAAATGGAGAAATAATTAAAAAATGGCAAGATTACACTGAATTTTCTATAATTTGAAATTTGGGGAAAAAATATGTGCATATCCATTTAAAGTGTCACATTTTGTGATTTCAGCACTTGTTTTATTCCATTGATTCATACATTCTGAGAAAAGATTATTCTCAAAATTTGAGCTGATTACGATCTTGCGGTTGTGTGTTTTGAGCAATTGCTCGGTTTCCCCACGGCTCATAGGCTGTCTGTGCTGTAATTTCTGTCCAGAGTTTTTACGGACAGAAAATACAAAATTGCGAATGTATTACAGATGCTATCGAATCTGCACGTAAGATTGGCACACGTGGATACTAATGCTAACTGGTCAGATGATATAAAAACCTCAACATTTAGGTAAGTTGGGGGGACGAGGCGGTGGATCACGAAAATACCCTTTTTTGAAAGGCACTTAAATCGGAAAACGAATTTTTGCATGTCTGTAAACAAGTATACGTTTACTAACATACCCTGAAACTGATAGGACCAGAGGCAACCTAATAAGACAAAATGGATTATTTTAGTCCTGTAGTGTGTGGTGGGACTACCGGACGGACACTACTACAACACGTAATTGAAGGGAGATAGTTATCTTTGAACACTGCCGCGTTTCTTCCTTTTCTGTCATCTTCGCGGGGAGATAATAACTATGAGAATCTATGTACAGTCTTATCCGTCACTTTTAAGATAGCCTGCAAGTTTCAAATATTTTGGACTCTCTCGGACAAATCATGATAGTGTCTTTAAGTCTCATACACGCATACACCTAACAAAGTTTTTCAACATCTTGGAAATAGCATGGGGGGACTGCGAATCAGAGGAGCGGATACTTGGTAGAGAGTTTATTTAGATATGTAGGTCATCTATGTGAAATTTTTGCAGTTCTTTAATAGTCACGGATGGAATTTGAATTTTTCCTTTTGACCCTTCTCTGTAGAACAATAAATGTACCTGACTGCGATTTGAACAAAAAAAAATCTGAAAGGATGGTCCACACCTTGGTGTTTTGAATGGAATGACCCTGTGACACAGTCCAGAATGACCTCTTCATTTAAGTTCTTCAAATTCAAATAGGTTACCTGTACAAAACATGTACAATTTCCCTCACATGGTTGACATTACGATGGACTATAGGTATTTCTGCTGTATCTACAAACCAAAGCAATTGGCAAAATAACGGCTAACACATGTCACCCTTGTAAAGCCACCCACTTAGTGATATTACCAGGATTTAAGTTGGGTTGCAGCCTTTGTAGCAGCTTAAATCGTCTGTCTTGAAAATGTCATTAGGGTTCATGGCTAATTAGTAAGTAATTGCACTGCTGGCAGTAGGGGCATAATCATTAATTGTGTTGAGTATCAAGAACAAATGACAAAAACTTTGCAATTTCCGGCATTCGTCATGTCTAACTTGAGCACATTAAAAATATCAATACTCAATGTAACATTAGATGTTACCATCTATAATATTGAGATTGCCAGGGTACGATTTAACACAAGTACTTGTTTTTTGCTGAGCTTTAAAATCTTCCTGTACTTAAAGGAGAACCCGTAAACGAAGTAATATTATCAAATATACTATGTAAAATATTATTGACCATATCGAGTGGTTTCATCGAAAAAGAATTATATTAACCAGAACCAATGAATTAAAACTATCTAGTCTGACCATGTGCTATTTAAGTCCCGCTATGGCTAGAATGTGTTATGCGATACGGTCGGCACTTTGCGTCCACACATGCCCTAGTAAATACACATTATGAAAGCGTCACGTGTGAAGGTGTTTGACACTTATGTGCAGTCGGTATCGCATAAACACGTAATACTATCCCCCTATATAACACAAAGAGCGAATTTCAAATAACGCATGGTCAGACAAAAAGTTTTAATTCATTTTTATGGTGGTATATATAATACGTTGTTAACATGAAACCACTAGATGTGTGTTTAATAATTTATTTTATAGGCGTATATTTGATAAGTTATCTTAGTACAGTTCCTCTTTAAAACACATTATAATGTACATGTTGTGTACTCACAAAAAACAATATTTTTTAGATTTGCTTTCATTCAAATGGTTTTGACACAATTTTCTCATGCAAAGACTCATATTTGTAGTCAGTGTTGGAGTGATTCTTCTCTGAAGACTCAGAAATCTCCTGTAGGTGTGGAGAGAATATAAATGGGCAGTGTTTTTCTTTCCAATGAATATCCTTTTTTAAACATGCTGTAGTATCAATGCAATGCCAGGAATGGCCACCCAGATCTTTAACCCATCTTTTTCATGGGGCAGCAGAGTGTACTCTCTCCGTACATTTGTTACCATCTTTCAAAATTCTGAAGAGGGCACTATAGTAGATTCCAATGATGGTAGAGTTAACGCGTCCACGACTCAAAATAGGCGACAGAAATACCCAGAAAATTCTTGTTTCTTCCTCGCAACACAAACAATAAGAGAGCGGGATTGAAAAAGAAAAACTGGCCAAATCACAAATAAAGTTACGTTCTTAGTCCAGTCAATATACTGATGGCATTGGCTAAACATGTTAAAGTACCATAGGCCTTCATATTTCCGATAGTGCGCGTACAATCCAGCCTGTAGCCTCTAGGAACCATGGATGGAGGATAAAATAGGTAAGTCTCTTTCGCTTTCGATACCATGCAACTGATTTACTCAAACACTAAGCAGAATGATTGGTTGCTTTGTAATTGAAATTAAAATTAAGTTTAAAATCAGTCGTTTTTGGGACCCCCCTCCCGATTTACACCCGAAGTATACGATTTTGATATAATAGAAGGAGGCTATATTTATCTCATTGTCGTCTGAAATTTGAGCCCTCAACATCCATTTCATTCCCAGAAAAGAACCGCAGTATTAATGGTTAAACCAAATATTAAGCACAGTATTGAAACAAGGGCTTAACTGCAATAAACTGAATTTGCAATTCTACCATCAAACCGCAGGGTTTGGTTTCCCCACCCCCTCCCCACGGTAACTTGATGGGGCATATGTGCAACGTGCCAGGCTCCTCATATCAAATAGAGAAAGACACTAACGTAAATTGGGAACAAGCACCTTTAACTGATGCAATATTCCATTCAAAAGTATGCTTGACCATCGTGTATTTTACTATGATACTATTTATGCATAGTGCGTCTACCCAGAATTTGTTTTTAAACTTTGCTACCAACCCACATCATATTTTAGAAGGCTTCATTCACCTGTGGTGTTTTACAATGAAGAACTTTTATCTTCACTATTCATAAACTCAGCTTTCACCTGCTTTCACTGAACTATTCAGTCTGGATTTAGTATTGGTGCGCTTCTTTGAATATTCTAGGGTGTATGCTGTTGACTATTGATTGGAATGTGAATGGCCCAACCAAAGAAGATATCATAGCTTCCCACAATGGCCTTGCGTCCATTGAAGTTTTTGTACAGTAGTCATATGGACTCGTTAGAGATGCAAGCACCCTAAATGCCAGTTTGTGAACAGTACTGTCAATTTAGCCATGTTTCCATCACTAACGGTTCCATCAGTACCTGTACAAAAACCTCCATTGGAAGCAATGCATTTTGGGAAGCTCTGAAATCTCTCTTGGCCCAACCGCTCCGCTCAGGGTTAGCTATCATGGGGCTACAGCGCACATCATACCACAAATCATGGACTAAAGTGTTATAACTACTCCCCTCAATTCCTCCTTCCCCTTACAAAAAAGTAGAAGCTATGCCACTTCACTGAATCTAGTATAGTTACTATTTTTTTGTTTAACCTGGCAGATTGATATTCAACTAAATGAAAACTGATTTCAAAATCTATTAAATGACATCCAGGGTCCTTACGCAGGATTTTTTTTTGGGGGGGGGGTTTGTGGGACTTTGAAAAGTGGAATTTTTTTGCTCAAATGGTCATTTTTTTGGACATTGAACTTTCATCACAAAAAGTGGAACTTATCAAAATTTCTAAAATTTGGACATTTTTATCAAAGCTTCAGCAAAAGTGGACCTTTTGTGGATTTTTTTTTTGGGGGGGGGGGGGGGGGGGGGATCTGACTGCACCCCCTGCGTACGGACATGGGTACAGCCAGATAGTAACTCTCTACATTTAATATAATTTTTTTAGTATAATTAAATCTTAAAATTGATGACGTTTTGACATAACAATTGCTGTCCTACATTGCATTAGTTTTTCAATTCCATTTGGAAATAGCTGCATGGCATCACAATACTTTCAATCATTTCCAAAAGGGTTCAAACTTTACAACTGAGTTTCTGTGGTACAATTATTTGTTTATGTTAGAATTAGATAATCCACCCATTTATGCTTGTGTATTAATGCAAGAAAGGTTTAAAAAAGTGTTTTAACAAAAAGAACACTGATTGGTCAACAATTGACATGATACAATATTCTGGTTTGAGAATTATTATGTGCCGGGGCATAGCCAGCAGGGTGGCTGAGGGTTGAATTGGATACCCTCAGATCTTTTGGGGGCTGAAATTTGGAAGAAATGATCAAGTATTTTTGTAGAGACTGGGATTTGACTTCCTTGGACAAGACGGTCAGGTTTATTAGTCTGAGGGTGCTCTGACAAGACCCAAAAGAACATGGTGGTGGGTCTCTGTACGAGATAGGGGGCTACAAGCCTTTCATGTGATGAAATGGGTTTTGTTCACAACTTTAAGCCAGATTCAAGCAAAGTATGTCAACTTTTATTTTAAAAAACAGGAATTTTTAAAACCAAAAAAGGAAAATTTTGAAATTTAATCTTTTGCTCGTGATGGAAATAAGAAATACTTAAGAAAGCTCATTGTCAGTTAATATCCCAAATTGGTTTTGTGCCCTATATGCTATATAAGGTGAATGTCACACAATAATATCCCTTGTTTGGCGGGGAAAAGGTACATACAGTTCTAAACAAATGGAAGGGGCGTCGTAACCAGACCGACTGTCCCTCTTTCCCCCTTTTTCACCCTCCTTCCATATTTCCTTTTTCGGTTTTTTATCTTCCCATTTTTGTTACCCTCCTGGTTTTTTGGGGTTTTTGTGTTGTGTGTGCCCGGGAGCACCGGTTCCACCACTGAACAAGGTGAACTATCTTGTAATCCTAATACTAAAGCATTGGCCATTTGAAGTGCCAAAAGTCAGTTTAGGAAATAAGTTTATGTAGAATTCCGAGGACAATCGGTGTCATGTTGCATATTAAGGTTGATTTGTGATACACAGTGACAAAAGGTATATGTGTAAAGACCCTCTCCGATTCAAGCGAAATTGAGAACCAGCACGATACCAAAATAAATATTTTTGAACTATATATAGAAATACCTTTGGCACTTTATTGGGATGTCATGTCACACTGGTATTTGGTAAACACTAAGGTGTTATCAAAGCATGATGGGGATATTTCAAGAGTTTCATTTTGTAAAAGTTTCTCAAAATTATAGTAGTTTTAAGAAAGGCAAAATGTATGAAATATAGGATATTTTGCAGGATATTTGAAATTGGAAGTGGATTTTCTTTGTCAGTTGTAGGAGTAGTGTGTATTTTGATTTTAAAAAAATATTTAAAAAAAAATTAGGACTGAACTTGATTGTTTTTGATTATTTCCCTGCCAATCCAATAACAGGTAATGATATTTAAACAGGCAATTTAATGGAAAAGTTTTTTGCAGCCTAAAATAAAAAATATTGATTACCAAATATATGAAGATAAAAAATAATTGTCT
Organism: Ophioderma brevispina; assembly: GCA_023653785.1. Lineage (NCBI taxonomy): Eukaryota > Metazoa > Echinodermata > Ophiuroidea > Amphilepidida > Ophiodermatidae > Ophioderma > Ophioderma brevispina. The sequence continues at coordinate 26,489 of JAMKCH010000575.1, read as the reverse complement.
ATGACTCAGTGTGAAGTTGGTTGAGGCAAGTCAAGTTAGAGGTCATTTTAGTTAGGTAGCAATATTTTTCATTGGACAGACAGGAAATGGCGTTTCCGGCTCCGCCGTTAAATTACAATTCGATATGCCGATTGCTTAATTTCAAAATCACTCTTTTATGACAAATCGCATTTTTGGCATTTACCATTCACCGTATGTTCCAAAAGGACAAGTACCTATGGCTTACGGTGCAAAATTTCAAATTTGAAAATTGGGGGTATGCTTCAAAAATGTGATGATATTGCTTTAAAAAGCTCCTTCAAAAATCCCAGCTTTTCTCTGCAATAGTAGCAGTGTTTGCATTGTGTAGGCTAGCTTTAAAAGTTGAGTTTGTGCAGAGCCAGAAATGGCAGTCTGGAATTATATTTCATTTTCCTTGAAATTTCTTGAAATCAGGAAATGATGATTTGTACAGGATTTTAATAATAGTCAAGTACATGGGCCACAGTCTTGTTCATGATTTGTATCATGAGTACCACTGGCCTCAAAGGGTATTGCATGGTTGTCTAATTTAACATAGAGATTTGGTGTTATAGGAACACTCCTCCTTATTGAAATTCTGATTTTCTGTCATGGCCTAGAGGCCAATGGATACACAAAATTAGCTCATAACACTTAAGACACTATCATTGATTCTCAATAAAGAGATCCCAAATATTTTATTACAGAAAAATCTAAAAGTGAAGGATATCTCTGTAGAATTCTCGTAAGTTATTTTTGCAACTAAAAAATGTAAGAAAAGGATCATAAAATACACCTTTTAAGTGTAAATCTTATGTTTTAGGAACTGGACATTTATTTTCATGGAGGATGGAAATATATCTTCAATGTTGTATTAATATATATGGTACTATTACAATTTAAGTAGGATGCTGACTTAAAATCTCTCAAAAACCAAACGGGAGTTTGAGGACTCAAAAACAAAAACTGATGAGAAACAAAACTCAATATATAATAGTGTATGTTATGTATTATAAAAAAGGATATCATTAAACTAATTTGAGCTATTAAAAAATGCTGTTTTTTTTTTGTTATAGGCCTGTAATGTCTTTCAGTGAAAGTGTTATGGTAGTTTGTCATAGGAAGTTGGCTAGTTACACTTAATGTCAAAATTATCACCCACCAATCTGGAATTTTGCCCGTAGCCATCAATTTGATTACTCGTCACTGACCACATGGTGGCCCATAAGGTGCAGTAACCAAAAATGGGGAGTTTACGGTCAAATTGATCCATTGTGCTAAGGCTCGTAAGGGTGTTAAATTTTTTTATAGGGTGGCATGCGAGATTTTAAGGGGGACAGGAGGGCAGAGGGGAGCAAAAGTTCAATGTGGAGCGTGTCTCAAATAGATAGGTACTCCACCCATAATGATTTCCAACCACCGAATTAAGTCTAAAAAGAACTCCTTTTCAAGCTATACCTCGATGTACAATTTGACTATGTTCAATCTCCAATGTTAGCTTTATATGGGTGGTTGATAATGGAAGAGTAAATTTAAAATAATGACCCTTTCTAATGTTGCTGCATTCATTACTGTATTTGGTATTTCTGAATTTCTGACAAACAAGTGGAGTAGGAGTTAATTGGCAAAAGATGATTGAATACTAAGGGTCTGTAAAGTTGCCACAATGGCCCAAAGTGGGTGATATATCCCAATGTAATCTTTGGCCAGACATCTGTGGTATTTGGTCAAATTAAGGAAAAGTATGGGATGCATTGTATAAATGTACTGACTTCAGAAATAACCAATACCAAAAAATTAATATAAATTGTGAAAAAGTAAGTAATTAATCAAGAAATAAAATTATAAAAGCCACTAAAAGTACCTTCTTATTTCCTTGTAATTTTTGGCTCAGTGTCTTTCTTTTAATAAAAGCCATGATTACAGAAAAATATTAAATAAAGGTGAGGGGGTGGGGGGGGGGGGGGGGGGGCTCCATACTGGCAAATATTGCATCGTTAGGCATGTATTTGTTGTCTTCTGTTGTTAGCTCTCTGTAACAATAACCAATACATCATAACAAGTCACTTGCAGGCAAAACAACTTAATCACTTGCGTTGATCAGGTAACATTACCACTGCAAATTTTTACCAATGAGGAAACATAAATTACTGAGTTCTCTCTCAGTGCCATAAGTATTGGTCATATATTGACTAAAAAGTGTGAAATGGCAGTGATTAGACTAACTGCCTGGTGAAGCCCATTTGACCTAGGGGTACCCACCATTTAACTCACTTATACACAATCAAAAACAAAAAAAAAAAACCCCAAAAAAAAAAAAAAAAAAAAAAAAAAAAAACAAAAAAAAAAAAAAAAAAAAAAAAAAAAATCGTCTATGGGAAAATGGCAACTTTGAGCATGTTTCTTCACATTTAAACTCTCACAGAGGAATACAACACATCACCCCAAAGTAAAAGCTAAAATCACCAAATAACCAAATTTTGAACATGACCAGAAAATTTTTAGTACGAATCACCCATAGCCCGAGGGCCGACCGGCAACCAAGATTCTCTATAGTCGCCAAAGCTAGTAATTTGCAAATCGATGTGAAATTGATGACCGGGAAGTAAATTTTTTCGCCTCAAATTTCACTGTCCAAATGCCGCTAGTTTGAGAAAACATACCAGTCTACAATTGTCAATTCATGAATTTCATCAAGTCTTAACGTGACAGGAGGAGATGTTTTTAGGATAAACAAATTTCTCTCAAATTGCCAGGATCGATGTAGCCAACATACTGAAAACGGTTCGAAGGTTTTTGGACAAACAAGTACAAAAGGAAACAGCAAACCTTGGTTTGAACTTGCCCGACTATCGTAATGTCCCCATAGAACACTGTGATTTGACTTTCTGTCGTGCACGAAAGAAAGTACTAAATCATCATATAATTACATAAGACGGCGTACTCGGTCTTATTCACTTAGGTGTGATCTTATACATTGGTAAACATTCCAAATATGCCAAAAAAAACCGGGTTCAAAAAAATGGGGCGCTTCTTTCGGAAATCTCCTTGTGATCTCTTTAATATAACCTAGTTGCATTTTCAAACATTGTAAAGCACTTTTCAGATGATGCAAGAAAAGTAGTCCACCCAGATTTTGGGATCATTACGCAGCCAGGTAGTTGGTGTATAACCTATGCTGCTTGAACAGAATAAAGCACACAATATTAGGGACACTGTGGTGTAAATATATGTTGACATGAAACCATAATGCAACCCAATTTCAATCAACTGGAAATTTGAGAATAACCTTTTTAACGAATATCTGGTGAATCATAAACAAAACTGGAGGGGTGATCATGAAATGACTTCAACTTGAAAAAAGAGTTGTAGAATTCTACGTATAGTTATACCACACTTCACCTACACTTGTCTAAAGTTCCTATGTATCACACATGTTCACATCCTGTATATATTTCTGTGGAATTACAATTCACAAACCAATGGGCACTTTAATGTGGGCTGATCATTGGATATTCCATTGACCCACACCCTATACAGGTCAAATATCACCTGCCCCCAAACTAACTAAAAATAAACTGAACCATTTTAGTCAACAATTTTTGAGTTAAAACAAACTTTTCTGCAGTGCAAAAATTTAACTCAAATAGGGTCATTTTATTTTAAGTCAGTGAATGTTTAATGCCATATTTTTAAATGTGCATGCATGACATTGTTGTCTCATCTTTTCTTACATAAACATTAAAAAATAAACCTTTAAATACAGTTGTGAATAAGAAAAATATACAAATGCTTGAAACATAAAAATTTAGGATTTTTTGCAAGATTCACATTAACAACGAGTTAAACCACACTGCCTGCTAAACCCCATGCCATGACAACACTGGTTATATAGAGATTGACTACGCCACCCCAAAGCTGATATCAGTATGTTCAAAATATTCCCCATAATGCAATGAGTAATTGTCTATGAAGACAGGTGTGCAGATGTCACCGGTTCAATTGCTCAGCTCACTTCACCAGCACTCAATTGGGAAAGGGAAATTGAGGAATTGATTTCTCCGGGGAAGGGGAGGGGGTGGGGTAACTACAAGTTTGATTTGGGTCGGGACGTGCTGCTAAAGATAAAAAGTGGTACCTATAGATTTACTTGTTTTCTTCTTAGAACCAAATTTAGACATATTTTCACTTATTTTTATATTCAAATACAAAAGTTTGCACTAAATTTGTGCCAAAATTGTGAAGAAAAAAAAACAATTGACCAATTCGTTTGCAAAATTTTGATTGGAAAGGGATCATTGATATACAGAAGGCTGATCTTACCACCCTTGTTTGTGGCACATCCCAATGTAGACTGTTATATTGAGTACACCCCCAGGCTAGGCTTAATAGGACATTATGTAACATAAAGGTGTCCGGTGCATGAGACAAAACGTGGTATCTTAATTATCGCCAAGCCATGTCACATCTGAGAAGATCTTCCAATGCATTGTATCAGTCATGCGCTATTCTGGAAAAAACGTGTTACTATGTGTGTCCATTGACGCGAAGGGAAAATACCTTCGTTAGAGTTAGTGTTTTAGCTACTTCGTATATGTTGAATTATCATTAAATATCATATCATACACCTATCTTTAACTCATTTATTGTGTTGCACATTTTTTTTTTGCCATTTGCAAGATTCCTTAGGTTTAATTTAGTTTGAAGTACAAACATGTTGTAGTTGAATTGAGAATTTGCCTATTCCAAAAATGATTTCTTACAAATTCTTGCCCACAAGTAAAAACATTTCTCCTTGTTACTTGGCAAAGTGCACAAAATAACCAAGAGGAAAAATGAGGGAAATGAACAGAAGAAAAAGTAGGGGAAGGAAAACACTTTGTGTGCCAATTCCCAGGTGTGGGAAGAAAGTAATTACTTATTTATTCAAATTTTTAATATTTTGCAGCCAAGAGTTAACTTGAATATGTAAAGTCAAAATTCCCCTAAATTGTCCCAAAACAGATTCAAAGTCAGCTTGTCATTGTAAGGTTTCAAATCAGCACACAAATTGAGGACCATTGTACAGCTTGGGTATATTGTAAGTAAATCGGTAGTGTAACAGCTAAACTTGCACTAAGGGGGTTTGTGACTTGAAAACCTAGGTTTCGCTGAATCTCCTCTAAAAAAACCCTGTTTAACCCATCATTTATAGTGCAATCAACATTTTAGACTCATTTTCGGATTCCATTTTAGACTGTGTAGTCGTCCAACAAAAACATTTCCACTGGGGGGAAAAAGACAACCATTATAGTAGTATGTGCAAAAAATGACCCATTGTTATAGTAAGGGGCTGAACATGTTCCCATATCGGGAGACATATGTACCTACACCTTTCCACTCCCCCCCCCCCCCGGATTACTGCTTTACATCGTCAATGGAATTGTGTAATCGGCATAAAATAATAGGTAACTGGATGCTATGTGCTTCTGCTGCTTGTAACTGGACTCTTACTTCCTATTGCTTTAATAATAGTTGTCAAGTTAAACTTTAAATGTAGCCTATGCCTACACAGAGGTTAATGATTAGTAAATAAGGAATAAAAGTGTAATCCTGTTTAGCATTGCCATACTCCCCATATGCCTAACTTGATAGTGTGCCTCTACTTGATATAATAAAGACATTTGGATAAAGCCGTATGAAAAACATGTTTAGCACTGGGATTTGAAAAAAAAGGGAGGAGGGGCTTTAATTTTTTTTCCGAAAAAATGACAATATCCATATTTTTCGCATTTAAGCATACTGGTGGCAGCTGCACATCCTGAAAAATTGTTTAGACCTGAAAACATCTTGCTCATGGACAAACAAAACACATTTCATTTTTTTGATTCGAAGGAGTCATGCCCCATCCGAGTCATCAATCACCAATTAGCGTAATATCCTGTAAACCACCACGACTATCATTTTGTAACAAACATCGGTTTTCTTACACTGGTATTAAGATCAATGCAAATTAAATGTTGGACTGGAAATATCTTGGTGCACTTAGATTAATTTTTCTCAAAACAAATTGGCAAAAACCAATGGCTCTATAGTGTTCTAAATTGTATTTATAAATATCTTTTAGTTCACACAGTAATGTCTGTGGTTTTTATTTTGTATTGTTGAGTACAATGACCTTTTTTGGGGCTATGTATTGAACTAGTGGATGGATACCACAGAGTTGGGTGCCATCTTGGTTTATTAGATTTTTTAAGTACGTTGTGACAGTGAGTATCAACACAAAAAATCACCAAAAATAAATTGTTGTGAATATTTCTCACTGTAACGGTAGTAACACATTTGTTTAAATTTGTTTTTATTTGCTTTACACATTGCAGCAACAAACAAAGACCCAGGCATAGAGGTCCGGCAGAACGTGGTAGCTGAAAGGGAAACCCCTTTTTGGTAGTTTTTCAGATTTCCGTAAAACATAACTCGGGAAACATAACAAATAGATTTAGTGCTTAACCTTAACTGGTCCGATTGCCTAATAGGAAGTGTAGTGAATAAGGTACAAATGCATTCAGACCCAAGCCTTACTATACTATCAAACTGATTAGTCCCTTTGGTAAGTTTTCATTACTCTAAATGTCCATGTGCAAAACAAAGTTTCGAGTGCATGACTATGACCTTTTGAAGCCCTATTATATCATCTAATCTTGTTTTGTTTTGTGTTTGCCTACCGCAGGGTTAACCGTGGTAAAAATACCTACGTTGCTGCTCAGGGACCATTACCACAGACGGTGCTGGGACTTCTTGAGGATGATATGGGAAACAAAGCCACCATAATTGTTATGTCGTGCATGAATATGAATATGGGGAAAGGTAATATTGGTTAACTACTCGTCATTCATTCCTAAGCAATCCTCTTAAACTTGGATCCCCTAATAAGTATTAGGTATGTTTCATGTGTTACTAAGTACTATATTTTTGGTTTATGAATTGCATATGTCAGGGCCGTACGCAGGATTTATTTTTGGGCGGGTGCGGGACTTCGAAAAGTGGACCTTTTTTTCGAAAAAGTGGACTTTTTGTTGCTAAAAGTGGCCCTAACCCCCCATAAAAATGGTGCTTTTTTGGCCTTTTTGACATTTCAATCACAAAAGTGACTTTCTTGTTAAAAATTCTCTAAATTTTTTTACCTTTTTGTAAAAGTGATTTCAAACCCTTTCCTATTATACGTTCTTATTCTTTTTCTGAAAATTAATCTTGTTACCAATTTGTTCCAGGTTTTAAGATTCATTATGCATTGCTACTGGACTAAGCCTTTAACTTGAGCTTTCATGTAATCACTGGTTTCTTAGGTTTCTTTGATTATTGTTACGATACAGAAGCAATCACAATGCACTAAATGTTAGACCAGATTTAAATTAGACCAGGTCTAAGTCAAAATTTAGTTATTCAAACTTGAGTTTATTTCACATTTTTTTTCTTCATAAGTACTACCAAATTTTCAAAGATTCACAATGCATAGTTCAAATAAATACAAAATATCTCATGTAAATACAAAGGAAAATGGTTTTTGTGGGACCTACTTACACTTAGACTATGTCTAACTTTAGACTCGGTCTAACTCTTTTGTGCATACGGACCTAGTTTCCTTTATTATGCCAAATGCCCATAAAATTGAGGATGGTGGTATATCCCTATTGAATGTCAAAAGTTACACCTTATTACATGTTGTTGTCTCCACAGTACTCAATCTCAGTTTATACTATTATGTTCAAATGTTTTTCCATTTTTTCCAGCACAAATGTGAGAGATACTGGGTAGACAGAAGGAACCAAAGAATTTATGATATGTGTGTTCTATGGAAGCAATTTCTTCATTAACCCTTACCAATTAAAGGTGCTTGTCTGATTTTTGGCTTACGAGTAAGTCCTTATAAGAGAGTGCTGGGTGAGAGATCATATGTTTTCAATCACACTTTTTTTCCCATTACTCCACACTATGAAAACAAACAGTTTATATGGAGGAGTTGAGCAAAGGTCTATAGGGCCGCAAAACACTCAACCCCTTGGAATACATTAACACGAAGAAACAGGTCATAACTATCAAGAAACGCACAGAAAGTGTTTTTACACTTGTAACACTTGGACCACATTTCTTGTTAACTAAATCATAGTCAATACTCTTGGTTCACTGAAGTTGTATGGCGACTCTTTGCATGCATTGGTAGTTAGGTCTCTACCAAGAAACAGGGAACCATTTTTTGGAATCAAGGTCAGTAATTTAGAATATACACCACATGTGCTTATGTGTAGGCCTCGATGTTTATGTTTGGGCTAGAGTGACCCTGACAATCTGCAGTCTTTCATATAGCAATGCCCTTGTCCTTTAACAACTAGATAGTAGGTCGTGCAAAATAACATGATTTTGTCACACATGGAGTATGTTACCTCTTAAATGTAGAAAGTTTTCTTTTGTATGACAACTAAAAATTATTCTTTTTCCTTTGAATGCCACTTAATTATTTTATGAACTATTGTGTATGTGTACATTTGGGTGTGTGTGTGTGTGGTTGCATTGTGCAGGCTTGTGTGTTGAATTGGAAATTTAAATGTTAATGGTAAAAAATGTGGTACATAAAAATTAAAAATGTTCAAAAGGTGGTATGACAGCAAAACAATGAAATGTTACAGGTTGTGGGGGGGGAGGGGGGGGTTCTCACATTGGGAGGAGTATTGGTTATGTACCACTTATAAGTCCCTCATTTTCAGGCTCCTTTTTCAGTTCCAGCAAGAGGTATGTATAGAAGGAGGGTGCACCTAGCAGCCTGGAGTATTCAATGGTCGTTATGAGCAATTACCAATGAATAGGCTATATTGATCGCGCAAATTGATTTTCCGGGGCTAGTATAGCGAAATTGTCCCACATGCCAACACACCACCACCGCAAGTTATAAACAAACATTGGTACACAAGTACGAGATTTATTACGGCAGTTGCAGGGTAGGATTTCAGCGAATTTCCGTTCTGATGATGATTTCAAGCTTTAGGACTTTAGTTATATCATGTTCAATAAGCTTTAAATTAAGCTACATCAGTTCCTGAAATAATTGCATGTCAAAGACGCCGAATGCGAAAAATAAGGCAAGAAGAAACATGTGCTTCCGGTTATTTTTCTTTGCCCAAAAATACTGGCCCAGCTTGGCCAGCGTTACAACTTGTCATTGCACTTCTGAACTGCTTTTACATCGTTTTAAAAGTGTTAAAAACCCCCGGTCTTGCCCGCAAAATATAATTATGACGCTATGACCAATTGTCCTAATTTGTGTCACTTGCGGGAGTATGGCGTGAAGATTTGTATTGTAGAATGTGAACGCAAAGTCACAAAAACGATCGGGTTTGCGGCAGACGATTCAGCAACACAAGTGTAGAAATTTAAAAAATGGCCGCAAGAAAATCATGCTGCCCTGGAAGACCTGCAGAAGAAATAAGTCTCTTCTACAAGAACTTCCGGCGTAGGTCACGCCGGCCCGGCCGGGTCATTTCTCCGAGATGATTTGTAAGCGATGAGCACTCGGCGTGCAAGAGTGCCTAACAACATGACATCAAGCCCCTCTTTCCAAGAGAGTCTCAAGTGGAACAGTTCATTCACTGGGACAATGGCGTAAGACGGTTTAGGACCACTTGAAACAGATCAGATTCTGGGAGCACCCTCCTTCTCTACATTACCTCTATGTTCCAGTGAACCCCATTTTAGGACCATTCCAGAGACCCTCTTTTCATGTTCCAAAGCCACATTCTACCAAAATTTCTTCAAAACCACCTCAAAAAGTAGCTGGGAATTGAGGACGTCGCAGCTTATTTTCTTAAATTGTCTGACAACCTAGAGTTTCGGAGACCCCACTTTTTGGCCCGCACATCAGTCCCCCCCCCAGTCCGGTTTATTATAATCGATTCCCGTTGATACGTTGTCACCCCCCCTGGAGTTTTGGACCTATTGCAATTCAGTCGGAGAGGGAAAATGAAAAATTCAAATGCACGTGCCACACCGATTATCTTTGGCGGACCCTCCGGTTATATAACCCACGCACCTGCAATAACTACAATTTCATTCATGTATGGTAATGCCCCAATAGTGTAATTTTCAGGCCTTGACATTCCTCACACTAACATGATTAACAGAAACCCCTGCGCCTCCCTTGAATTTTCACCTCCGCAAAAAAGGTACGGGGTCACATATCAGATGAATCGAGATAATAAAGCCAGAAAGTTAAGCAAAATTGAAAAAAAAGACCAAAAGTAGCAGGAGACCTGTAACTGGACAACATTTTTAAGTACTTTGTTTGACATGCTCAGTGAATAATGCTTGGTTGACAGGTGGGAATGTTTTCCTTTATTAACTGTTGGATTGGTGGGAGTTGGTGGCTGACAGGAAGGGAATGTTTCATGTAAATGCAATTTAGCTTTATAAAATAGATCAGGGTTTAATAACTCTGACCATTTCGACCAATATTCATGTCAACAGAGATGTGTTTTATTCTACAATTTTTGGGAATGAAAAATTGGGGAAGATGTAATGGAAGAAAATTCATTTTTTCTTCAATTGAATAAAGTTGAGAAAACAGCAGTTAATTAGTACTGTAAATAAATTTTGTTCTAATCTCCCTGGCCTGGCCATACACAAGCCCCTCCTAATCCTCAATTCATCTATTTTACTGTTTAATCCCTGATATACACATACCTAAGATAAATTGTGCAAAATTATGTTTTCACCCTATTTAGTTATCCTTTAGCGTTTTGCTGCCCCTGTATGATGCATACTGAAAATCAGTGGTTTACAGGAACAAAGTTCATATTCCATGTGTGATGGGATTGATGGTTGATGGGTGGGGGTGAGTCAGGTAATGGATGACTACAGGATCCTGGGTTGGGTGATGGGTGGTGGAGAACCGTGTTTGATGGAATGTGGCGTCAGCAGGGATTTCAAGTTTGTTGCCTTATTAAGGCCACATTGCTTTAATTTGGAGCCATTTTACTGAATTTTTGGTTTTTGTTTTCCTTTTATTTCCGCGAGATTTTGCATGTTAAGACAAATACAGATGATAGAATGTTTAATTTTATAAGATATCCAAGTGATCCAAATCATATTTTTGTTTTATAAACTATAATTGGACAATCAGTATGAGTTGCAACTGTCTTAACTGCCTTTAGCCAATTTGAGCATTTCTGGGAAGCCCTTTTCAATTTTTTTTTATTAAAATAAAAAATGCATTTTACTTTAGGTTTTTGGACTACTACTGGAATCAACTTGAATTTTTTTGTTTGGCCTTAACCATGGAACAAATTTCACCGGCTATAGGCTATATCCCAAACACCTTTTCGGAAAAAGACGACATACCTGACGATCACCGCAAAAAAGGTTCGTAACGTTATTTTTCTTGTTCGATCTAGGGGCAATTTCCCAAAAAACAAAACGGGTCCGCTACGTGATTTTTGAAAAAAGTGGAAAAAATGCAGTAAGGGCCGTTAGGGAATATGGCGTATTGTTCACGTTAATTGGTGTGTCTTCACTCATTGCACAAGCTTTCAAGCCACACCTGGAGTAAGCCACAGCAACCTTGATGCTCTCGTTGTCTTTTGTGCTCTTACTTGATATGAGCGCCTGGCATTTGCACATATGGGCAATTGAGAGTACTGTGGTTGTACTTGGGGTTTTGATGGTAGGAGCAATAAGCATATTGCAAAGGCCGATTCAATACTGTGCCAATATTGATGGATAACCAGTTACATAGCATTTTTTTTGTTATATCTGGGAATGCAACAGACTTGAGGCTCAATTTTAGGTTGCTAATGAGAAAAAATATGGCCTTCATTGATATCAAAATCGATACTACCGGGAAATCGGGGGGGGGGGTCCTAAAGACGATAGGAAGCAACACCTTTAAGGTGTCATGAAGTATTGATTTATACATAAGTATATGAGGCAACACAAAAACAGGTAGATTGAAGAAAAAAATAGTGCCTCTTTTCATCCACCCAGACAGATCTTCTTCTTATCGTGTCACACTGTGGTTCTCAAATATGATCCAGCCAGATATTGAGTACAATGTCTGGCTGCTTCGCTGAATTCCACAAGGTCCGTGTTTGTGAGTGTCTGCTCCAGCAGTGGGTGACTAGACAAAGAGATGTTCATCCATTGTCTGTGGTTGCTGGTCCACACCCCGGTAGGTCCTGATATGCTTCAGGTGAACCCAAATTCTGCAAGGAAAACCTAGATCTTGCAGTTCTCGGTTATCAATATGTTGGATCATCGCCATTCAGCCGGAGCAGTCAGCTCAAGGTGGGAGATGCTACTGGTTCAACACCAATTAGATGTTACTTGGTTGTGGCAGATCATTCTATTTGTGTAACTAACTCAGTTGAGCCATGAAGTAGGACCCAAAGTTGGGCACCCATACAAATCTGTAACATTGAATAAAGGGGACAGGATGCAAGGGTACCACCATGCACCAAGAACAGATGCGGAAATATGTATGGTTTTACAATTTAAGTCATGTCTAGGTAAGGTGTCCTGTTGGTAGTTGTTTAAAATTCCTCCATGTGTTTGCTGGATAGTGTGCAACTTTATTTTGCAAGCAAATTTGTGATTTTTTTTTGGCGGGATTTCAGTTCGTAACTAGTTGCCACAAAATCAATGGTTTGTAAGGATCGTACTGAAACATATTCTTATAAAGCAAGTTCAGATTGGTTGGATGGGCAATGGTTTTGTGTTAATTCCCAAGAATGAACCCGGTTGGTTTGGGGTCAATTATGTTCTATAACTATCAGGATTTCTAGTAAGGTAACATTTTGCTGATAGATATTTGACATTCTTCCATAAAATATTGCTAGAATACAGGTTGGACTGTTAGTCTATTTAGGGTCTGAATATGAGTGTGTCACACCATGACAGTCTGCTAAAGTCTGCTCGATCCGGTTGTCGGAGAAAGATTTTTGCTGACATATCTTTTGACATCTCCGTAAATATTGCTAGAATACAGGTTGGCTGTTAGTCCTATTTATGGACGTCTTGAATATTTGATTTCTACAGCCATTACCATCTGCTAAATTCCTGCTCCATCCGGTTGTCGGAAGACATTGGACTATCCCGTAAACACCACTGTGCTGACTGTCAGATTACAGCTTCAATACCAGATCCTCTTGTGGATTTGGTTTCTTTTGGGGTTTGGAAGAGAGTCATGAGGATGGCAAAGTCCTGCACTACAACCACAGTAAAAATTATAAAATGACCTTCCCCCTGAATTTGAAAATGTTGCAGCACAATATTCATGTCTAATGAGATCTTTAAAGACACCAAAGAGCAAACAAATCCATGATATTATGGTAATATTCCCTACTTTGTTGAGTTTGCATGGTATTTCAAGTTTTGCTTCAAACTAGGTTGCCTGAAGGTGTGTTTCCCCTCCTAGCAATAAAAATTTATCATTATCACCAAATTTTTCTAAATTCTATTGTTTGGAGGAAAAAAGAATTGAAGGGGAACAGTATGAATTCATTACATTTAGGATACATCTTTGCATAATACCACTACCTATTTTGCTCAGGTGAAAATGACAAAGTTGAATATGGATAGACAGGGAGCACAGACAGACGACCGTACAGATCAGTTTTTTTTGACAAAAAGTTATTTTGTGTGGGTTTTTCTTTTGTTAAAATGAGATCATATAAGAACATACACACACAGACACACACAGACAATGACGATAAAGAACATAATAAGAAGGCACACAAGTATCCTGTATCTAAACAAATAGACGACAAACAGACGACCACCACCAAATCCTGGTACTTTAACAGAACACTATTTAATATGTTGAAATCTTGAGTGGATATCGACTACAATTACCTCCATGAACAACAGGCACGACACAACCATCACAGTCCTGCATGTATGCACATAACACAAGCCCGTACAGATTGCCTTAAATTTATACCATCAAATCAGACAGCTCAAATGGGTTTTTGGAAGTATTAGAGAGCAAAATATCCTGTTCTGGTTACAGGTCAATAGCAACAATACATGATATATTTTCACTTGGGATATATATCCTTTGTGGGTCTTACGGAGTTAATTTGTATTGGAAATCACTCAAGCATAAACAGAGGTTAAGCTAAGTTAGCCCGTTTGGGCCTGTGATAGTAGTAGTTATACCTAGTAGGAAAGAAAGATACTGGTCATGTTCATAGTTTATACTTTCATATTGTGTACTTTGTGCCCATTTATATGACGTGGCAAGTTGCGTAGTCCCTTTGTTATGGATAAAGTCAAAGGTACTCCCCACTCCATAAAATTTTAAAACTATTCTTTGGCATCATTGCTCAAAAGGATAAAGAATATTTAAAATTGGATGTAAAGCTAATACATATCTGGGATTGTATAATGTTATAAATTTTAAAGAAGTTGCATATTTTTGAAGGCCCAAAAGTATTTTTTCATGGTTTTAAATAGGTCCCATTGAATCCATTGAAAACACGCAATTTCGGGTGAAAAAATAACTGTGGCACCACCCCCGAACCCCGAAAATATAACCGTTTCTCTGCATCGAAATGGCATGGGGTTACATGAATATTTGCCCAATGGATCTCCTACAGCTCATGTAGTAAGCTTTACATATAATGCGGTTTTCATATGACCACCCAACTAGTGGAGATACAACATCAGTCCTGGTGCTGTAACATTTTGTGTTCCTTATTTCATCATGAACATTGATTAGCCATTTGCATATTGTCTTTTACATATGCTTATCCCCACTACCATTTAAATATGGTGAGGAGTTAACTTGAAACGGTAGAGTGATAAGTATATGAGTTTCTGGTAGTTTTGTGAACATAAAGTATTTTTGTAGGCCAGAGAAGTATAACAAAAAGAGCGAATTGTATGGAATCTCCCCAAGCCCGTAACCCATTTTGTCGTCACAGCCACCGCTGTGGTGTTGTTGTGCAAGCACTTGTGCATCACATCACTGTTGTTGCGCGTCAGAAGCGCCATAAAAATCTGTGTGTCACGCAATAATGTTATCAGTGTTGCATTTCCAATGTCCCATTGGTGTGGGACCACCCATTTCTCCTGCCCCCCCAAAAGTTAAAAAATGATGTCAAAAAACATCGATGAAAGAAAACAATGCTTATTATATTTGAGTAGAGTGACAGCATTTGGCAATCAGTACATTGTTTTCACTCACTGATGCAACTAAGGTAAAATACTCGCCTCCATAGATAAAATAAAATGACTTTCCAATAGATAATAATGATTGGCCATTGGGTTTTTTGCCCAAAACTATAATAATGAAGTGTGTATGCTCATTATAGTACTTTTGGGCACCTTGAATCTGGTTTATGCTGTTTTCAGGAAAATCCGATCAGGATAAAAAATCAGGATATCTCCTTTTTCGAATGTGGTTGTAACGGGAGAACTTTACACAATACACAGTTTCTGCAAGTTCACATTAGATACTTCCAGATAGGTGTAACTATAGCTGTCCCCAAAAAAGATGAGCAAAATCACCGTATAAGTTGATAATATGTATCGAGGGTTTGACAAACAGAAGGACGTAACTCCTTTTGGTGATTTTGAGGTTTTGATACCAAAAAATCGGAACACCTTACAGAATTTGAAAACCATGAAGCCTTAAATCAAGTCTATCTACTTCCATTGACTATAAGTCAAAATACACTTTCACCACATCTCAATGTGGCAACACTTTGGTTTTATAACAGAAAGCTTATCGGAGTTCTACCTTCGATGTAATGTATTTGGCCAAACATGAGTTGAGGCTTTCATACTTTGCCAATTGCCAAATTGCAACAGCTTTTTAGCTATCTAAATCCCACTTATATTGATGATTTATTTAAAATAAAAAAACATTCAAAGGGATGACATTGCTTAAACATCTGATGGAAATAATGTTTCCCAATCATCGGCCCACTTATTGAAGATGTAAACTCACATATTAAAAATTAAACCGTTTTCAGTTAACCCCCCCGTCAGAGAAGGACGTAACCAGCACTTATATTCTTATATTAAAAGAATTTCTTTTAATTCTGCTGTTCAAATTAAAAATGTTCTTTGTTTACTAAAGTTTATATAATTTTGCTTACAGTAACATTTGAAGCTTTATGAGATGTTGTTTCAATTTTGAGATGCAAACAAAGATTGCTTATTAGAAAATATTAAACAGCACATTTCTCAAAAGCCGTATTTTTGAGTTAAGCAGGCCTTTCTGAATTGTCCAACCCTCGAATATATTTCTCAACATTTTTTCTCTCTCTCAAAGTAAATCAACACAATCAAGGGAAGCCTTATGTGTACATTCATTGACTGAAGGCTCTTCCCACATTCCCATTTGTCAATTGTATTTGTGGACTCAAAGGTCAAGGAAATATACACTGTACTTATCCAACTATTGTACAATGTTAACAACTGTGTGCTATAGTAATGGTCATGAGAGGTATTCTGGGTTGGGAATGGGTTGGGATTGTCCTCAGAAAGATAACATAATTAAAGAATCCTTTTAAAGCATATACCCACTGGTGTGGATGGCAGTGTGAGCAAAAATGCGCCTATTTTTACTTATCAGAGAGCCCCTGCACCAGACCGCACCCGATGTCCTCAAACCTGGGTACGCCGTTTGGTACCGCAGGTCTACCTACATATTTAAAAGACATTTTTCCACAACTTTGGCAGACCTTGTGGCAAGTCCTTATTTAAGCACCAGTACCTGCACCTTGCCCTATTTTAGTCACAAGTTTAGATATTTTTTTTTGAAGGGTAGATAGTAATGTAGGGAATACGAATGTGTAAATTTCATGGGGGACGGAGAGGCAGGTCATTAGTATGAGTCGACAAATCTAGAGGTAGAAAATATACGGGTGTTTGGAAAGGGGGAAAAGAGGGACAGGGGGGGGGGGGGAATGACAGAGAAGGGTGAGGGTGAAAGAGGTGAAGGGGAAAAAGAACTTGGGGAATAGAGGAGAAGGTGGGAGTGAGAAGTGGGAAGGGTGGGGCGTTTGAGAAAGAAAATGGGGAAGTTCGTGGGGAGGTACGTGAAGGGGTAGATTATAAGGAATGGTGGGGAAGGGTAAGGTAAAAGGGGGTGTCTAAATTTAGGAATGAGCCGGTTAGGATTGTTTCGTGTGAGGGGTTAGGGGGGCTTGGGCAAGGAGGGGGGAAAGGGCGAAGAGCATGAAGGAAACGAAGGGCTTGTGGGGAAGAAATTGGTGAGGTGTTGTAGTGCAGGGATGGGGATACGGCGAAGTATAAAGGGGATGGGTGAAGGGAGAGACGTGGCAAGGGGTGATTGCGTGAACCAGGGAGAATTACGGAAGAATTGTGGCGATGGGTAGCGAGAGAGAGGGCAGACAAAACTCAAGGTGGGGAAGTAGTGGCGAGTATGGTTGAACTTTGTAAGCTGAGAGTAGAATAGAAGTGTGCGTTGGAGAATTAGATGGGGGTAAGAAGTTAGGTGGGATTATATTAGTAGGAGGTGAGGGGGAAGTACTGGTTAGGTTGTATGGACGAGAAAATATTTTGGTTGCGGATAAGTAAATAAGAGGATTGTAAAGGGACAGTGTGTATGAATGGCGGGGGCGAGGGAGAGTAACTTAAGACGGGTGGATTTGTTGTTAAGGGATCTTTATAGGAAGGACGATAAGAACTGGCGATGCGGTTAGATTTAGGGACTGGGGTGGGGCCAGAGGGGGGGAACAGGGTTTCATGGGGGAGCCAAAGAAAGCAGATGATTTTGAAGTGATGGATGGGGAGGGCGAGGGTAGGGGGGAACAGGAAAGAGCAGCAAGCTGAGTGGACGAAGAAGAGGCTTGGCAAGGGGTGTGTGAAGGGTGGGTGGGGGTGAAATACGGGGGGAAATGCGGGGGGGGCTTAAAATGTGGGAAAAGTGGGTGGGTTGGAGGGAATAGGTAGAGGGGAAGGGGTGGGGTGACTTGGGGAGGACAAGGGGAGCCCAGGGGTGCGTTGGTGGGGATGGGGGGCGAAAATTGGTCGCAGAGGAAACATCGGGAGAGGTAACAGGAAAGAACGGTTGTGTGGGTAGAGGGGAAGAACGGGTTTATGTGGAGCTGGGGGGGGGACTGAGAGGTCGGATTGAGTATTAGGAAGAGGAGTGGAGGGCTAGATTGTGGAGGGCGAGGTAGGAAATAAAGGTTGAAGCTGCTCCTGGGGGTAGCGGGGACAGTGGCGAGCGGGGGAGGATAGGTGGTAGTATGAGATAATGAGGCAGCGCGTAGTGGACAAGGAAAGCAGGAAAATTGGAAGAGGTTAGAGGAGTAATTTTCGCAGAGGATAGCGGGGGGAGTGCATAGTATAGTGCATAGTATGAGAGGGATGGGAGCTAGGAGTGGAGAAGGGAGTGTAGAAGCACGGAGCGGGTTCGTGAAACGCCGTTGAAGGGGGAGAGTTGGGACCGATAATTTGGGTGGGGGAAGAGGGGAGAGGCGAACATAACGGGCTAGAGTGTTGTAGATTGGCTCAAGGAGGGGTGGGTTTGTTGTGGTCATATTAAGCTGGTAAAGTTGGAGTGGGGGTGGGACGACAGATAAAGGGTCAAGGGTAGGTGAATGACTGTCTTGGTCTGAGGGAAAGATGTGTTGGGTGCCAGGGATGAAGAATAAATGTGAGGTGTGTGGAGTGGCCTGAGAGGGTTGGGTGTTGGATTTAGACGAAGAAAGGGGTTGCAAGTGTGGGGAGGTGGGGGAGGAGGGGGGTGGGAGGAAAATGATGCGTTTGTGGATCTTTCGTGGTTTGGAAAGGGTGATCAGACACGGGTGGATGATAAGGGGGAATGTGGCGCGACTGGAGAGAGTGGATGGTTGGTCACTGGTGGGGGGAGCGATCGAATAGAGGGTTGGTGGGGAGAGCCAGGAACTAAAGGGGGGAGAGTTGATAGCAGGAATTAGTGATAGGGAGCGTGAAGGTGTCGTGCGGAGTGTGATGGGGTCGGTTAAGGGATGGGGGGGGGAGTGGGGGAGAAGCTGAGTCGCCGCTCTCTCCTCATCTCCTCTCTCCTTGCTCTCCTCTCGGCATCTCCTCTCGTCCCTTCTACTTCCCCTATGTGGCGCGTCCCTCCTCTCCCTCGCCGCTCGAACTCCTCCTGCCGGTCCCTCGCTCTTCCTATCTCATCGCATCGACCTACTTTCCAATTCCTCGTCGTCTGCCTCTCTTATTCGCAATTTCTTAGAACTGGATCGAAGTCAATGAGTTAGATCTCGAGACGAATGTGGTTGCTGGAATATTTTTATAGTATAGGAACATAACAACAAACAGCAACAAAAATGGAAATATAAATTAGGGCATTTGTCAAACCTTATGTGGCAAATTATCAGACCTTGGGCCATTTCTAAATTGGGTGTGATATTTATTTCACTGCATAATCTGATTTTCATTTGGCAAATATTTGCACAATCTGATTACTAAACATGAATTGGTGCTTAAATATATAGAACATCTATTACAATTATTTGTCATAACAATAGGTACTGATTTTAAAAAAAATTTTAATGAAAATAAGGGTCATTAGATGCTGTGCAATTTTAAGCACTAAATCTACACTACACTATTAAGCAGTAGCATTCGAACTATTTGCCAATGAGAATCTAGATTTAGCAGTGGGATAAAAATGACACCCATATTTGTCAATTAAGTAGACTGATAATCTTAGGGTTAAATGTATAATAATACATTTCTTTAATTATTATTTTTTAACCGATAGTGTTCCTAGGGGTCACGTAGGGTCATTCTAGTTGCTCTATACTTTGATTACCACCAATAGGCGTGCCTCATAACAGTGCAACTGATATGGAATAAGTTTAGGCGCAAGACACCAAAGAGGTGTAGTGTAAACATTAAGCGTGACACCATGAATCTGTGCAAACGCGCGAGTACTTTGGTTTACTTTTTTTACGTGCGGAACAATAACAACGAATAATTTTCGCCTAGTTTGTGGTAGGTATAGACCTTTGGTTGACACTTTTTCCACTTACTGTAATTTTAGTGTAAGTGCAGATGATCAATCAATTCATACATGGTTGCTTAAAGAGACACGAGGAGATTTCAAAGAGCGCCCCCAATTTTTTTCACCCTTTTTTTGCTTTTGGAATGTTTACCATGTATAGAATCATCAACCCTAGTGAATAAGCCGGTTACGCCGTCTTTATGTAATTATATGATGCTTTAGGTCTTTCTGGGGTTTTTTTTTCTGTCGTGCACGAACAGAAAGTCAAAGCACAGTGTACTATGGGAAATATCGGCAGTTCAAACAAGGTTTGCTGTTTTCTTTGTACTTGTTTTTCCAATAAAACTTCGGAACGTTCTTGGTATGTGGTCTACAATCGTCCTGTGCAATTTGAGAGAAATTCGTATCCTAAAAATCTCCTCCTTTCACTTTGAAAGACAGGGGTCTTATGGGGTCTTATGGCGCGGGGTAACAACAGAGATACCAGAGTTTCAGATTTTTTTTTACTCCCAAATTTCTTTCTGCAGTTTATATTATTTTCAGCCTGGTTTTGGTCCATTTTTTGGCCCAACCGTGTTTTTTCAGATTTTTTTTGGGTAACACTCACCTGGTCTCTCAACAAATGGAAGGGCACAGGTCATTCAGCAGAGGGGTCCCTTTGGGTCCCCCCAGTATAATTGCCCTCTTATATTTCTTTGACGCACAATACTCGGATGCCCTATTTGAGACTTTGGCCCAATTTTTTGAAAAAAAAAATTGTGAAAACTTGGGTCAAATATTTCTGTGAAATCACCCTCAGAAGGGGTTGGGGTTTGTGGTTTGAGTGGGGCATTCCCCAACAAGACATAATTGTGGTATCCCTGCGGAAACAGTACATCATAAATAGGCCATCCTGCTTACTTTCCCCTGATGGCAAGACAAAGTAACATGACTGGGCACGTCAGAATGTAGTAATCATGTAGAAATAGAAGACCTTAAAATTTTGTTGTACTACATATAATCATGGAGGATAGAGGACTTAAGAAAAGCAATTGTTGTACATCCCATAGTAATCATGTATGAAATAGGGGAATGAAGAAAAGCTTATATGTACATAACAATAGTATCTTTAGGAAAATAAGGGCTTAAGAAAAGCAATGGATGTACATAACTTGTTAATTGTGTAGGAATAGAGAACTTAAGAAAGCATGCATATGTTGTATGTACGTAACATCGAATCACATGTCGGAAATTATGACTTAAAGGTGCAACGAGAGATTTTGAGACACCCAAATATTGTGTCAATAATAGTAATTTCATAAAGATTAGACACTCAATAGATTTCTTACCTTGTTTTGGCTACAGAAATGTGGTAAAAAGAGAGAAACAGTTGATTTTGAATTTGCTTAGATTTTCATATAAAACATAGGCTTAATTTCGTATTTGCTCCTATACAAAATTAGAAATTTTACAATTTTTCAGGGACCTGACTTTTAAATAAGGTGGTGCTCGGTAAAAAGCTCTCCTGTCATACGGGGAGAGTTTTGCGGGGAGCGGTTCATGGCATATACCACTGCTACCAGGAATGACAGATTCCCTCCCAAGGGGAGCTTTTAATCACTCTCCTAAAAAGTTTTAGGAGAGCTTAAGGGGAGCTATCACTCTCACTCTCCTTAAAAGCCAGTCCCTGATTTTGGTACACAGAAACATTTCTCCTCTAATCCTTTCAGGTTGGGTTAATTTTTGATGGAAAGCTTTACTAGCAAAAATCATACTTTTGATTTTTTTGGGACATCTGCTATGTGAAATCTCTCATTGCAGCAAGCACCTTTAAAGGAAATATTCAAGATTTTTTAGTCAAGCTCAGTTTGACTTACATTCATAAACTATATTACAGACATAACGGAATTCCCGAAACCACGAAAAAATAAGACAATTGATGTAAAATTAACAAAATAGAGGCTTTTTAATTTTGCTTTTTTGACATACGAACGAAAACTGGCGGATTTTTTGCCACGGCTTCCCGCCCAACTCGTGAAGGTCAAAGTGATGACCATAAAAACATCGTGTTATCAAATGTTAATGCTTTGAAAATTAATATTGATGGGATAATGAAAGTAATAATAAAATTAGAAAAAAAAGTTACAGAATGACATATTTTGTTTCTTCGTTGTGTTTAATTATTATTGAAGTGGCCACACTGCGATATGATGCGTCACAACGACAGTTAATGGGGATGGTCATCCACTTGACGTTCACATTTGCCTGCGATCATGTGGATTTGTCGGAATGTTTTCGAGTAAGCTATGGGCGGGAAATTAAAGGGCAAATACTCAACAACTGTGGACAATTTTCAACTTTTTGATTTATCTTGTATCTACGTACTTAAGCTTTCCATCCAACCAAATTTCCAAATATCAGAATCATGACATTTCCTTTAAGAAAGCAGTGTTGTTGGTAGGCAGGAACATTTTTTTCCAGTGATGAGATTCTGCAGTCTATACATGTTTAAATTCTGTAGTGTTACACATGTGGGAAGCTGAGTCTTACATGTCGATTCTGCAGTCCTTGTATGTGTAACATCTGATTCTATCCATATCTACGGTAAATTAATGTCACAAGTTGTGAATTGAAGGAGATTACGAGAGGATCTAGCACCATTTTTAAGTTCGTCATGTATGAGATGCCTAATTCGTACGAATAAGGAATGACATGTGTGTAGCGGATGCCTTGATTTTGACACGACACTGTCTAGATTGACAAGCGCTGGGGGAGACATTTGGAGCTGATGTGTCAACCAAATGAGATCTCTTTTGTCCAGCAAGGTTTAATCACTGACAAAGCTAACTCGGGAGGGGAAGATGTATCTAAGTGTAATTGTTTGCACTTATATTTGTGATTCAATTAGAATTTTCTATATTATTTGCAGCCCTCGGCATTGCAGGTAATGTTTTCCTCTTCCTTTCCAAGAACTAAGTGAAAAGTAGCCCCTTCACCCGGGTTAGGGTATGCCATCAAAGTCAACGGGTAGGGGTGGGTGGTGCCCCCCCCACCACATTGCAGGTATATTTAACAATTCTTCACAGTATGTAAATTTGCATTTTTTCATGGATTGAATGAAAATCACTTCAAATTACGAATGTGCATTAGAAGAATTTTTAACAACAACATTCAGTTTTGTGCATAATTTACATGACCCTCAATGTATACAAAAAAATAAATGAAATACCCGTCTTGCCTAAATGAAAATATATGACCCTGCCATATTTCTCCCAGTTCTCTCTCGCATAAATAATGACCGCAACCTTTACAGTAGTGAAAATGTGTAATATTGTATTACAAATGTCCAAAGGGGAGCAGGGGCAGCTGCTCACCTCCCCCCCCCCCCCCCCCCCCCCCCCCCCCCCCCCCCCCCCCCCACCCTGTGGGGAATCTTGCCCCCCCTGAAAAAATCTTTTGCCAAGCAAGGTTTAATCACTGACAAAGCTAACTCGGGGAGAGATTACTAAGTGTTAATTGTTTGCACTTATATTTGTGATATTCAATAGAATTTAATTGCCCTCCGGCATGCAGGTAATTGTTTCTCTCCTTTCCAAAAATATGTGAAAGTAGCCCCTTCACCCGGGTTAGGGTATATGCCATCAAAGTCAAAGGGTTAGGGGGTGGTTGGTTCCACCCCAGAAAAATTTAGGGTATATTTTACAAAATATTTCTTCCACAAGTATGTAAATTTGCATTTTCATGGATTGAATGAAAATCACTTCACATTACTGAATGTGCATTAGAAGAATTTTTAACACACATTCAGTTTTGTGAATAATTTTACATGAACATCTATGTAACCAAAAACATAAATTGAATCACTTCTGCCCTAAATGAAAATTAGATGACCCTGCCATATTTCTCCCAGTTCTCTCTCGCATAAATAATGACCAGACCTTACCGTAGTGAAAATGATGATAATATTGTTTTAACAAATGTCAAAGGGGAGCAGGGCGGCAGCTGCTCCAACTCCCCACCAACCCCTGTGGGGAATCTTTCCCCCTGAAACAAAGTGAAAACAACATAGGCCTATAATATACTAACAAATTTAAATAGATTGCTTACCGCCTGAGAAATATGTGGCCCTCCTTTGACCCCCCCCCCCCCCCCGAAAAAAACTGTTACGCCACTGCAAATGCCTCCTGTGATGATATTATGTCTCTGTTATAATTGACAAAGCCTGACACAGACATCTAATAAAATTAATAATGCATATGTTGAGAATACTACAATGACTTTTGATATAGTTGATTACTTAACAATTACAAATTTTAAAGGAAGTTGTGTTGTGTTATGTAGATTCAAGGGTAGAAACATGTGTACCTTGGTAGTCTTTTAGGAACTGTCCATACAAGATTATTTTTTTAAGTATGGTATATGGGTGTAGGACAAGTTCGGACATGGGTACGAATAAGGCAATTGGGCTAAATCAAAGAAGTTTTGCTTGATGAGCTCTCTTGTATGAAATGTTGAACCCAGTAGCCTAAACCTTGGATGAGGGACTTTACATTAATTGTGATGAAATCAAGGCATTTTTGGGACAAAACACTGTATTGCAAGGTTACCTATTTTAAGTCCATAAATAGTACTTCCAAGCCGTTAAATGTACACCCAAACCATCATAAAGCTTGCTTGTGTATTGCACATGCGCGTCACACAGTGAGAGATACCGTTTTTGGGGATTTGTAAAAGCACTCAGGTGTCTGAACCTCACTGAAGTGTAAGGCGACCTTGGCAATTGAGTAGTGAAGACGAAAATTATGAAAATTTATTAATGAAGTATATAAAACCCAAATATATACTGCCTTATTCGAGCCTCTGGCTTAAAACTATGATCCATCGGTGACATCAAGCAGGCCTACTTTTTCTTCAGGATGCGGCCCCTGGCAGGAAATTATAGTAGGCATATTTGTGCCATTTTTGGGCTCATAGTTTTAACCGAGCCTATCATGGCAGTATGATTGAAAACTAACTTTGCAAACATCCTAAGTAATAGCACTTTTTATACTAGTGTCCAAAATGCATTGGATAAATTGATCCAACTCGTGCAGGCATAAATTGCACATAGATTTTCACCGAAGTTTTGCGAACACAACAGGACCACAGGCAAGGGATACTAGTTAATAAAGGTTTGTGCAAAAAGTGTTAGGACCATGTGTTTGACGGCAGTTCCTCCCTTTCAATTTTAACAGATCTCACAACGGAGGGTCAATTCAGACTTCCTTATTAGGAACCCTGAAGGTTAAAAGAGGATCGGTAAGTAGTACAAGTTGCAACCTCATGAAAGAAAAATCATATCTAAGCAAGTTTAAAGTTTCTGCCACGTTTCTGAAAAAAATAACAAAACATTAAATTTCTCCAAGAGATGCCAAATTAAAGTCCCCAATATCACTTTTAAATCTGAAAGAGATGAAATGAACAAAGAAGAGTTGATTTAAGCATGAAAAGCAGACTCTTACCTGTATAGCAAGGCTTTTAATTAAGATTGCCGATTTGTGAGGCCGTGGCCGATCATGATAGCTTTTTCCCAGGGACCCGACCCCCCCCCCCAATTCCCAGAAGGGTTCAAAATTTTGGGGTTGAAAGAAAAACTATTTTTCTCATTTACCCAGGAAATCTTAGCACTGAAAGGTTGATGGGGGGCTAAAAGTTGTTTTTTAAGAGTCAATTTTATATAAAGAAAATTGGGCCCCATTTCCCCTTAATGCAAAAATCAAGATTTAAAGACATTTAAAGTTGATCATTTACAGCTAACCAGAGGTGTTGAGATTAAAAAAAAAAAAAACATTCCAAAATCTTCATCTTGATATAAAAACATTTAGGGCATATGTCATGTAAGAAATACAGACATTGCCTTTAAATTTTGCTCCCATACATGTAACCTGCTATGTAGCTGGAAGTGGGAACAATGGGATCAGTCTACATGGGTGGCTGGGACAGACAGGCCCAAAACCATCAATCCATTCTACTTGTAAATCAATAACAGATTCAATTGAAACGTGGTAGGGTGATTAAGAATGACAAGCCCTGGTGTGGTATGGTTTGTGTAATGGTTTCGAATGAATTTATGAGCTGGTGGGGGGGGGGTGAGTATTTAAACCCCCCAATATTGTATCTACCAAACCCCATATGTATGTACTTGATTTTGGTATATGAATAAGATATGGTCTCTTTGTCCAGTGATACCAAAATAGCTGAATACTGGAAGCTTGGCTGTTGATTTTTTTTTTAATTTTATTATATTTTTTGTAAGCCTTAATTTATGGTCCAAGCTTCAATATTCAAAACACTAAAACGCAGAGAAAGCTATCTAGAGCTGATGATAAGGAAAAAAATGGAAAAATGTTATCAAAGAATTCTTTCCATGGTGTGTATTTAGATGCATGTGAAGTTTGTTAATGGAATAGGTTTGTTTGTAAGCTACAAATCAAAACCGAAAGGGATGTACAGTGGTACGGATAATTATGAATTG
>JAMKCH010000574.1:0-65355 GCA_023653785.1 Ophioderma brevispina | reverse complement strand
TACAATCTAGTCTAGTAAAGAACACAACTAAAATGCATATTTTTTAAACTTACCACTACTAAAATGCAACTTGTTTGCGAAATCACGTCGCTGTAAAAAAATGACATGGGACTTCACAATAAAAGAATGATCAGAAAAAGACTAACTTGGCCGTAATTTAAAACTCAAGCAAAATACTTTTTGTCATTTTCCAGGCCTATTACGATTAAAAAAAAAAAAAAAAAAAATTTTATAAGATGAGGCTTCTATTTGAACTTGAATTATATCAACCTTATTATGCATATTATGGATTTTCAAGTATAGGTTATTTATAGGAAAAATCTGTAAATCTTACAGGAAAACAATCCCATAAACTTCAGCATTTACAGTTTCCAGCCAATAGTCACTTATATTACCGTTTCACTGTTTAAATTGCATTAGTTTTACCAAAATTAAGGTCAATGGTCCGATCGCTAATAGCCTCATCCCTGGGACCCCAGATTTTACACGAAGTGGTCACACCACACGTTTGGTTAATCAGAAGAAAGATACATTTTTCTCATTTACCCTGTGAAATAGTAGGGAAAAGGATGTAGGTTTGGATGTTATGAGCGAAATATTGCCCATTTGTCGACCAATATTAGTTTACATAGTACTCTATGGGCATACCCAAAATAATGTTTTAGCTTTTCTTCAAACGGGTTGAAACGGCGCGAAACTTTCAGATAGGGTTTTGAGGTGGAAGGCCATACTATCAAATTTAAAAATATATAGACTATATGAACCGTAAACATTTTGGTTGAAATTGTGGATAGGCCTACTAAGTGTAGTGTGTTCTTCAATGGCTTTTTATTTTCAACACATTCAAAATCTTTAAAAACTCGCCAAATTTATTTTGTCAGTGTTTTGATTGAATCAATTTTTACCAGGTATACAGTAATATTTGGAAGAATTGTTCCAGTAAAATACTGCAAAAATTTATAGTTTTCTTTTTAGGGGTTTTTGTTTTGGGGCAAAATCGTCTCAGAACAGCTGCACACATTGTGATAAAATTCGACCAAACTTCTATAGGCTACCCAGGTTGAGAGAGAGATGAGTTGAATCTCGTAATATCTCATTGATTCGATTGTCGATAGGTCACTTTATAAGCTATCGTACGGTGGTTTTCAGGTACAGCAAACAGACGAATTGGTCTGTTTGGTATGTTTTGAAGACTTTCATTTGGCGTTTGGGTATGATTTCCAAAAGTGAAAATCTATTATATCTACAAATTGGAATGTTATTTTTGCTCAATATTTGGTATATGAAAATAGCTTGTGATATTATAGTATCATAATATGCAAAAAACTCAATTTCGCCAAAATGGTCGATTGGCCTGTTTGGAAGACTCATGACGATATGACCCGACCGAAAGGATTTTTTGTTTTTATGGATATTGTATGTCGCTGTAACATTCTTCGAAATAAAAACTGCGACTCAATTTTGTCTTACATTGGAACCCTTCTCGTCCACTTTCCCCTGTAAAGTATGATCTTGTACAATTCGAATCTTTAAAGAGACTCGAGAATATTTCAAGAAAAGTGCACCCCATTTTTCAATAGATTTTTTTTTATTTGGAAAATTTATCATGCTCGCCAATAGGTTTTCCCGGCCATTTTTGCAATTTACGTGCTTAATCGATTTCAATTGGATTCTCTTTACGATTCATGTTTTCTATTTCGCCATTGAGATAAAAAAGAAAATAACATTGTTCTTTTAAATTAGCAAGATTTCTCGATTGCCAAATTATTTTTTTGTTGATAAAACTACGATATTGACCGGGAAAACCTGTATTAAATCACACCTGAAGTAAATAAACCGAGAACGCATTTTCTTTAAGAGGTGACTTTTCTGCCGTGCACGGCAATGCAAGCATCCTTCCGTGGCCGATTTGGGAAATCACACAAGTTCAAAAGTTACTGGGTATTTTCCCTATTGCTTTCATGAAAACATAGTTGTTTGACAGTTAACCAAGTACAGATTTTTATCCTCAAAAAGAAGAAACCAGGTGGTAGGTTAAGAAAACTTCTTTTACTTCAAGCATATCCGTTTTAACGAGGGGAATAATCTTTGTCTTTTCTTTTTGAAATAAATTGAATTAAAATGGGTCATGCCAGTGTCAAAATAATTTAAAAATCAAGAGTTGAATCGAATCATCTAACCTATTTATACCATAATCAGTTTTAAGAACAAAATATTGAGACTTTGAACTGTTGTCCAAAAATGGTTTTCTAACAAACATTAAAGCCACAACAGAGCTTGCTAATAACATTGAAGTTCGGCTTGGTTAAGAATTTTTATGGTTCGTATTTAAAGAAGACATTTCATTATCAGTTATTTCGTATGTCTGCAAAACCACACTTCAAAATAATGATTTCATGGAGATACTCAAAATTCAGGAAACCGTTTGCAAATAATTTATAATTTCAATGAGTAATTTCTTTTTTCGTGCGTTTGTGCCAGTCAATTGAGAATGGTTTAGGTAGGGATTTAGTTAGCGCTGTGTAATGCTGATCCTGTTTGGGCCGCGTGATATCCATGATACGGGGGACGCTTTTAATTTACCCCTAATCATGTATTGAATTGAGGACCTCAAAAGTTTGAATACTACAACTCTTAATTTTTATTACATTTTACTCGAATCATACTTCTTTTATTGGTCGTATCTAGTTTAAGTACACAACGCAAAATTCTCAAGTTACTCCAATTATTAATCAAATTCTGGAACATACTGTTGTATGTTTGGGGCGGGAAAGAGGGAAAGAGAAAAGAATAATTTGAGGTAAGATTTTGACCTTATCCGTATATTTTTCATCTTAATAGCTGCATGCATGTTAATTCATCATGTAAGTAATTTATTACATATAGGCCTACCTATTGGGAATCGAACTCGGGATCCCTGCTTATGAAACCTAAAACTTTACCCAACAATACGCTATTTTTTTAGGGAGAAACCTAGGACACATAAGAAAATTTAAATTATTTTTCTTTTCAAAATAATATATTGCGAATTAAAATGAATAACAATGTTTTTTAATAATTTTATCTATCAAAAATTTGAAGTGAAAAATAAGATACTAAAATTGCGATTTTTTGGTGTTCTTTGTGAACCAAATGGTCTTTTGTTATAAATTAATAATTATTAACTAATTGATTGGTTTACTTAAGTATCAGAAATACATATCAACATTTCCAATTACATCAACAAAAAAAAAATGTGCTAAGAGAGTAATTGATAACTTTTTCTTTGATCAATAACTTATACACTTCAACGGCCCTGAGGGAACAATTCTGTATATAGTTATAACACTTATAAATCAGTGGCTTTAAGATGGTTCACAAGCCCATCTAAACAAAACCAAAAACACCACCACAACAAAAAAACACCTCAAAGATATAGCCTGTTAAGTTGCATTTTCAAGCACCTGATTCTGAATATCCATGGAAAATAACTAATTTTTAATGTATAAAAAATAAAATTTGAATAAATTTAATCTTGAGCGACTTGAGTCGCTTGCAGGTGCAGCGATTTAATATGTATGTTTATGCTGTTAAAACATTGTCTGTTTAACAAGTCGCCATGGTAGGTGTCTTTGCGATTTTTGATTTCTTTACATGGAATTAAACAGATAGTCGAAGCGCGATATGATCATAGTTTGGCCTGTAACGTAAAGTTGAGTAATATCACAATTTTGTTGCTGGAAACTGTAGATTGGGGTGTGTAGAATAAGAATCTTCAGGGTGCCACCTGGGCATCCTTGGGCATTTTGAGAATCCAAGATGGCGCCACCTAAATGATAATATCTATTCAACCCTATATTTTAAAAAAAATATTGGGAGGTTACTAGATATAATATAGGATCAAATGAACAGTGTATGGCACTTTTAACATAAGTAATACTTTAAATTCAAAAATGGAAGCCAAATGAATAATTTTAAAATATGGCCTATAATAGCAAATACCTGCGAGACAAATAACTTGAAGTACTTAGATTATGCATGTTGTTCGGACCCAATAAAGTATTTTGAGACTTTTAAAGTTGGGAAGATGACGTCAATCAATATGGGAAATAAAAGCCAAAACAGAACGTTTCTCTCTGACTAAGAGGCGGCGACTTTACTGAACCCGAAGCCATGGGTGATGATGGTCTTATTCGCCAATCACGTCAATCAATCCTCCTTTTCATTCCTTTTCCATTGAATTCGTGACAGCGTGTTTAAGCGCTTACAATCCGTTTTATTTTTGGGGGACTTGGTTGTAAAACATGAGTTATTTTCAGTATGTTCAGTCTCTTTCTTTACTACAAAAATTAATACTTGTATGTACGGGGTATGAGTCAGCGCCAGGTCAGGACCAAGTTGTTCCCTTCGGAGGGAACAACTTTTGGTAAGAGACGAACCATTAACTATTATCTTTTAAAAGACAAAGGCCCGCAAAGCGATGATCGATATGGGGGGTCCATCCAAGAACATCCAACCAGGGCTTGTCAGGACACTTTTCCAAAAGAGAAATCTATTTCGTGTTGATGGTATATGATGAAATTAAATGGCGAATAAATAAATGCAAAAATAGACTCCTATACATTTACCTAATACAACAACACACGCTAGGCACTATAGCGCAAAACGTGAACATAACCCCATACGTTGCTGTATCAGTTAGACCCAAATCTTCATTTTAAATCGTCCGGTAAAACATTCTTTTAAATCTTTTGGAAGTATCTTTGGAAACGGACAGTTGTTAGTATAGGCATAAAAATTGCCGTGTTTCAAAACTTAATAAACTGAAAAAGAGATCCATGTGTTGGAAACTTTGAAACTCCCACCTTTGTCGTATTGATGGGGAACGAGTGCAGTGGATGAGGGCGATTTTAGACACGACTAGATTCAAATATTATGACAGTACCAAAGCAGTCCCCCATTAAAACAATACATGATGGGACATACCGACCTTGTAGTCCAGACATCCTTTAATATGGTCCAATTGAGGGATAATCTGTAGTCCTACGAGGAATGCGAGCCAAGTTACGGACAATGGATTACCAGTGAGTTTCACGCCAGTGTGAAGTGGAAATAACAAAATATGTACATGTGTATGTTTTTTAGGTTAAATATAAATATCCATGAACAAAAATTCTAAACGGGTGCTTCTAAATGAGGAAGATAAGAACAAGGTGTCCAAGTCTGTCCTTCGATGTTGTACAATTTTTTCAGAAGGTAAATTTTCAAACCTCCACACTTAGACAAGTTGCTTTTGATCATATTCCAAGGTTATCAAAATGATTTGCTGAACAATGATGTCTTATAATACAGGTAAAGACCTAACTCGATTAATGAATATATTAGGGAAACAATGTCCTCTTAATCTGACAAAAAAAATAAAACAATTGCTCGAAAAGCACATTTTGTAATTCGTCTGAATAGATCTTGACCACCTGCTTTTTGTTTCATAACTAAGATAAGTTCCAATGCCATTTATTTACTAAAAACTAGTATGCCCCTCATAAAAATAGGGAAAATACGCCCACAATAACGTCAAGTCACAGACACAGAGTTACTTGTTAGCCAATGTAGTTCAACATTAACATTGTAACAACATATGATTATTCGAGATTTACAGTGTTACATAGTAAAGTTAAACCCAATTTGTCAAGTATTCCTAAAAGAAATTGCTCCAGAATTAATGTTTTAATGTTGGGAACCAAAGGGGAGTGCACACACAAGAGCACACGCACGAACGATCAGCGTTCCAGTAAACATCCAGTCTAAACTGTACACTATTGCGTTTATGCAGTAGGTCCTTTCTGTCCTTAGGCCCGAGTAATTAATTGTTCTAACTGACACTATGCATTATATGCAGTACAGTCATTCAGCCTCTAAATCCGAGTAATTCACTAGTTCTTCTTCTAAGAACCACAAGCAGATTAATCGTAAACGGTCCTTTCAGAGCACCAATAAATGAGATATCTAAGGTATACTAAAAACTTGATAATTTTTTAGTAAGTACTAATAGTCCAACGAAGTTTGTAGTACTGGCCTGACCGGTTTACAGGGACTGAGGAAGACAAACTATAATACTCAAGAAGTTGTGTACTGGACATTGACCGGTAACACTCTTTAGGAGACAAACTTACTAAACACTAAGCGAAGTTTGTGTACTGGCCTGACGGTTTACAGATTGGGGACACCTATTAATACTCCACGAAGATTGTTATGGCTGACCGGTTAAACATTCTTGGGGACAACCCGTAAACTCCAGCGAAGGTTGTAGTACTGGCCTGACCGGTTTACAGGCTTGGGTGAGACAACTCACTAACACTACAGCGCAGTTTGTAGTTTACTGGCTGACCGGTTTCAATTGGGGCGACCTTGTAAACTACTTACTCATCCACTAATTATTCATCTATAAAAAGACGCGGTACATAAGTGGCCGAGTAAGTTCCTGGTAAGCCGTATATTTGTGTAAAATATACGCCGTACATCCACCTGTATAGGTGAGGGTAATTATGCAAAGCAATAACATCACAGTACGAATGGCAGACAGTAACAGAACAAGGAAAGACATCGAGCAGTTAGAGAAGATTCTCACCTCAGCAACACCAGCAGCAACTTCATCACATCAACACTGGAACCATCCATCACCAGCACACCAGCAAAACGCAACAAATACACACAACCACATACAAAACCAGGACAAGTGAACACCTACAAGTCATACTAAACGAACAGAAACTCGAAGAGACACTGGCATGTGATTTCGAGAAAATCGCACCGATGTCAATGTGAAGTTATCAGGACACCACACGGGCATCGCCTCATACGCAAAAGGAACATAAACAGCAAACACTTCCAAAACAATGACAAGCACCCAGGTACGAGACAATTCCAGTACAGCGTCTGCAAGCTCTGTCACGCAGTCCTGTACAGGGGTGCCAACAAACATCACAGACAAGACAAATAGACATCATCCAGAGGGTCACGGAAAGTGGAGCGCTCACAAGTACGACCACCAAAACACGCCACAAAAATCACACAAATACCATGCGGCATCACATGGGCCAAACAGGACCAAGACCCAAAACAAGTCAAACAAGTTTTTGGGGAACATCGAGATCAAGCGTGGATTAAGCGCCTACCAGGTGTACCGGTGTCAGCGGTACGGCCACTTGCAGGGATTGCCAGCCCGATTTCAGAACAGCGGAATCTGCGCAGACAACACGAAACAAAGATCTGTCTAAGAAACGAGCAAACGGAAGAAACAGTCCAGCCAAAATGTGAGAAACTGCAAGGCAAGCCGTTGCAGCTTACAGCCACCTGTCCAGTACGTCGCAAACGAGTAGAAGCAATGAAGCCAAGCCGATCTTGCAGCGTCCCAAACCAACACAAAAAGAAGGAAAAGAACAACTCCAACAAAAGCCAGGCAGCAAAAACAGACCAAGCAACACAGAAAATCATGAAGAGAAAACCAGGAAAAAGAGCAACCGGGGGAGAAGGGCCGAAACAAACCGAAACAAAACAGGCAACCCACAGGCGTACCTAAAACAAACACAACAACAACCCGCAACCACACCTACTACCAAACAACACCAACCAACAAGGACAAAACAACACAACGCATCCTACACCAAACAAACACCAACAACCAAACACACAACCGACACGCACACAAAAACAAACACCAGTCAACAACGAACAAGACGACAACGAGATTTCAAACAAAATTCTACCAGCATGAGTCACAGACAAATCTTCACAACAGACAAGTCAGCACCAAAACAAAGACACTCAAAACCCTCAACATCACCATCCAACTCCTGGAAGAGGAACTCGGATCAAGGGTGCAATCGAAAACATCCGCAACCCACATCGGGACAACATAGCATCAAACAAATAAAGACAGCAACAAACATTTCATCACGCAACTGGGTCACCAGTCACATCGGCATTCAGGGCAACAGAAGAAGCGGAAGTCGCGACAAAGCCCGGCACTACGAAAACCAGCCAACCTGACATAATCATTACCACACGTCGGCGCCAACCAAGAACACTTTCAACAAACGCCCACATCACAGATGGCAAGATCAAATTCAATCAAAACACAGTCAAAATCAGGTACTTTGGCGACTTCCCTCACAAACCCACTGCAAGCAACCAACGCACTCAATTAATTACCAGACGAACTCAAACACTATCAACAGAATGAGACTCAAGCTAAAACTTGCCAGACAAATCAGCGAATCACTTATATACATGCGCCTTACTGCGATCAAGAGATACAATGTCAACATGTTCACGATCTCACTGAAGCCCAAGAACAAACACACTTCGCTAACAACTACTTCAACATCTAAACCAGAACAACGTGTAAGCAAAAAACACCAACTACGATCAACTCCTCAACGCCACACTACGCCAATACAAGAAATCCAACATTACAAAATATTACAAACCACAACATAAATAAACAGATCAGTGTAAACCAGTAACGTTCAAGTAGTCTTTTGTATAATCCAGAGGTTCAAAGAAATAGTTTGAAGACCGGCTCCAATGGAGCAAACCATGAAACTTAATGTTTTAATCTGACTAACAGAAATTATACTTCATGACATAACCAATTATTTAATTTCTCGCGAGCATGCGTCCAACAAGTTATCACACACTCAATTATTATTGATTTGCAAATTTGGTTGCATCAAGTTTATTATATAGGCATATCGATCGCACATCCGGGTTTTAGCTGTGTATTTTACATTAGTTCTAATGACAACAAGGGCCGCCTAGTATAAATGTAAATTCAATACCAACATTTTAGAATTTATTGTGATCTACATATGAAAGATAGTGACGAAATACAAATCCACTGGAGAGAATCGGGCAACATGATTTGTAACAAAAAACATTAATCATCCATTCATGCCATATTGCATCGGGACACGTGTATTAGCAAAAATGAACTTTACCGCGATGAATGTTTTCATATGGGTGTACTCCACATCTAAAATAGAGCGGTCCATTACGAAAACGTCATTCCGATGAAAGAATGCGCCTGATTTGCTCGTATATTAGGGTTTGCATTGCGAACCTAACTCCGAATACTTTGATTTTCAAACTCTGCTGTGCAACTATATGACAGCCCCGGATCCCGCATGCATGCAGCGACCAACTAAGTTAAATATATACGCATATTTTCCGCGGAGATCACCCACCTATTCCTTTAAAACGTACCCACATTGAAATACAACACACATCTTGAGTGCTTAGGGCTTGAGTAGTGCATGAGAGGTGGGCCGGGGGCGACTTGGTGGGAGTTGGGGGCGACTTGGTGTGAGTTGGGGGCGATTTGGTGTGTGTTGGGGGCGAATGGCCAACAGTGGGGGCGACTTTGGTTTGGGGGCGACTTGGTTTACAGTGGGGGCGACTTGCATGGGGGCGCAACTTGGCATAGGGGCGACTTTGTTTGGGAGCGACTTGTTTGGGCCGCGACGTGTTTGCAGTGGGGGCGAGTGGCATGGGGGCGACATGTTTGGGGGGTCGACTTGACCAGGTTCCCTATTGATGTACTGTTATGCAAGTAGTTAGCGATTGTAATTGGGGTACTGCAAGGACATGTTTTTTTCTGGGTGTTAGGAATGAATGCTTAGTAGGTGGCTGTTTGAAGGGTTCCGTTTGGGCAACCTTTTTAATTGAGGATGTGTTTTTGTGCATCGTTTATGGGTATTTAATGCCCATATTTTTTATGGTCAACCCACTGCGTTGGTCTTTTACACTTCACCAGGACAATGTCTTGATAGTCCAAAGGATCCCCAACCCACCCACCCCCCCAACCCACGACCATGGATAAAGGTTTTGTTTTTTTTTCTGTAATTGTCAATTCCTGGTTTGATGGTATTTTTTGTTTTGTTCTTGAAGCACAGGGAATAAATAATGCTCCATTTTGGGGTTGCAAATAAAAAAAAAATAAAGTTGGGAATTGAAATAAGTATCTTGTGACACTAAAAGGACACGATTAGTGTCAATGTATCATTAAATACTAATACCTCCTCCTCCTCGGGAATGGGGGAAACTTGCTGCAGTGGCCCTACCTGGCTTGGACTGGCTTGCCTTGATTCCCAACTCTATGCGAATATTACAGGGATTTGGATGGCACGGCTGTTGGTGAGTACCATGCTAGATACGGATACAAGTTTCCTGCCCCAGGAAGAGGCCGGACATAATCATGTGAATTTTAATAAAAACCACAATAACATGTAAGGTCATCTTTTGTTTAGAAAGCATCCAGAATTTATTTTTATAAAAATGAATCAAATTCGTCCTTAAGAAAAATAAAATGTGACATAAATGTATGTAAAGGTTAATAAGAACATAAAGAGTAATCTTATTATGCTCTCTATCTTGAATAACCCCCTGTGGGTTCAGGATTAGAATAGTCCC
The DNA here is from genome assembly GCA_023653785.1 of Ophioderma brevispina. Classification (NCBI taxonomy): domain Eukaryota; kingdom Metazoa; phylum Echinodermata; class Ophiuroidea; order Amphilepidida; family Ophiodermatidae; genus Ophioderma; species Ophioderma brevispina. Next base: position 54,906 of record JAMKCH010000574.1, on the reverse strand, counting down.
GTTGTATCCCTGCATGTTGTAAAAGTGACCCCCTGCGGGTTCGGGGTTTAGAATAGGCCCTCTGTATCCCTGACCATGTCGTAAAAAGCGACTAAATGGGACCCCCTGTGGGTTGGGGTTTAGAAAGTCCCCGCTGTATCCCTGCAATGTCGTATAGAGGCGACTAAAAGGGACCCCTGCGGGTTTCGGGGAGCATAGGCCTGCTCTTCCCTCTAACATGTTGTAGGAGGTAATGACTATGTATTATTATAAGATTAAGGTCAAATGTCAAGTAATTTCTATTTAATTTATAATGCTCAGTTATATTACTAAAGCCCATGATAATACTTCCTCGCAGTGAGCTGATTTTTCTGCACTTGAGGCTGCACAACAACTTATCTTGGGGGTCAAAATTCGGTATTTGCGTCACGCCAATCGCTCACTGCGACTGGAAGTAAATATCATGGACTTAAGTAAACATTTTTCAGGGGTTTATCTTGTCATTTATGATAAGGCCATCCATTGAACCGCTGTATTAGAGTTGCATTAATATTTTCAGTATTGTAAAGATTGGTATCTTGGCTTTATATAGGGATCTCGTGTTTGGTGTTTGATGTCTGATTGTTGATTGACAGTAATTGAAGTTGTGAAAATTAGTCATCTGTTGATACATTAACGGGATGGTTGATGAACTTTGTCATCAATGTATACTATTGATGTGTATAATATGAAACTAATTAATCGTATTAACTTGTAGTTGTGTTGTTCTTGGGCATGTGTTTATATGTGTGGTGTTGCAATCAAAAGTTTATCTTGTTTGATTTAATGGACGGTGATGAATCTGGTTCATCAGGGTATGTGTGTTTTTAATTGTTGTGACTGATCTACTTGAAGTGAAGTTGTAATATTCATGGTTATAATGGTTATAAAATGTTTTATGTTCTCACCTTAATGACACGAGTATACACAATTTGTTTTGGTTGTCATTAAATTTAATACTCACTATTCTTTGAATAGAGCGAGGTGTGCAAGACCAAGAATGTGAAATTGTAGTTAATTCTGTACAGCACCATTTACATCAAGAAAAGCTGTAGTCAAAACAGATGCAATGTGTGATGCTTAAAGGTGCGTGCGGTTCCGATCGTCTTTGGGATTTTACTGGAAGTAGTTACAAATTTTGATTAAGCAGATGAAAGGGCAGTATTTTTCTCATTGTTGTCCTGAAATTTGATCCTTCAAAATTCACTTCATTACCAAGATATAAACAACAAAAACAGTTTTAATGGTTAACCATCAAATAAGCAAAGTATTGAATAGGGCTTTGCAATGTGCATTATTGCTTCTACCATCAAAACCGCAAGTTTATTTCCCACGGTATGTGCAAGTGCCAGGCTCTCATATCAAGTAGAAAACACAATAGACATAAATTGGAACAAGCACCTTTAAAACAAATAATTTGTTGAGTAACAACATTTTAAATAACATTAATATAATTTTATAGTTGTTTTCTATCCTGAAGGTATTTCTAAGAAAAAATGGAGATTTTCTGTAAAAATGTTAAAAGTGGTAAATGTTCTACAAAAATATGTGCATGGCCCACTGGAAACATGTACACCCTTTTCTTGTTTGTTTTAGCCTCAGGATTACATTTGAAATGGAAAAAATAACCTCATATTTTCTTGTATTTTTTCAGTGCTGAATGACCTGATTGAAGATATGACAGAGGTTCTCCAAGAAAAGTACAGCATTGAGAATATCTCCCACGTGGCACTTCCTATTCAGGTATGGTACCTCCATGCACAAGGTGTTATCTGGGGAGACTGAGGAACCCAAGAGAAGGTAGTGTTCTTCCCACAATGCATGTCTTACAATACAGTTTTTCACTGGTTGTCACATGTGTATTAATGACCAAAAAGTACCTAATATAACTCATCTCAATCTTGTAATTTAGGTACTTTTGATCACAACCAGTGCAAAAATTATATTGGAAGAAAATAATTATTGCGAGAAGAAAACCTCCTCTTGGGGAACTCCATTTGCCAAAAAATTGAATTTGCCAGACCCCACCATCTGGCCCAAGTTCCCATATTCCAAAAAGAAATTGCCTATCCCATACCAGATTCAGCCCCATAAGTTACTAAAAATATCACTCTTAAGCTCATTAATGCTTTAGAAAAATAAATTTCCCTGCCCAATGAGTTCAGAATAGGGATTATGAAACATCCACCATATGTGTGTGTGTGTTGTAGAAAATCTATCAGAGATGCCAGTTTTCCGGTTTTTCCCGGAAATCCGGGTTTTTTAACACCCCAAAAACTGTCCGGTTTTTCCGTTTTTTTGTTTGTTAGTACAATTTCCAAAAAAAACCCGTTTTTCCGGTCGTCTGGTAAGCCAAAAATAAATGAAGTGTGATTTAGCGACGAACATTTAGTGCTATATAACGCTCCCCTCCGGCAACTCAAAATTTACACGTGTCGTTGGTTTCCGACTCGATCGACACACCGTACCATTCTACAAGAAAATCTTATGACGGGTACCGTAAGCGATCATCCTACAGGCTCCGTATAAGGAGTTGATCAGCGAGCTCGCGATGAGTGTTATGCCGTATACTTTCGGTAGGAAAAATGGAAAATTTTAAATTTGTTGAACGGACTGATGATGTACAAGCGATAGAATGAAAGATAAAGAATGGTTGGAAGAGAAAGATGACAACGACGATTTGTATCAGAGTACATGAGGAAACTGAACCAAGCTGGACTGGTGCACATGCATGACATGGATGGACCGTCACAATGATCATGATCATGGTGTAGAAACGCGCGAATTATGGATCGTCGGGGAAGAAAGCAATCAAAGGATCAAATGGTCACGCAAATAAAGAGGTACAAATAGAAACAGGGAGGGCATTGAAAGAGTACCAGCTGTTTTTCAACCCGCTGTTGTGAGGACTTAACAGAACAATCAGCTGGCAAGGCTAGGTAGGCATGTCAGCCCATCATGTCATGCATGTTGATCAATCTTGACTCTTGATTATCATGACATCTGATTTGAAAGTGAACATGAAATTGTCAACAGATAAGCATATTTTCAATGAAAAATTACCATTCTGTTTGAAATATCATTTATTTTTTCAAAGAAATTTGCAACTCCAGATGACCTTTCTAGGTGATTTAAAAATGCATAAATCCAGGAGCTCCGAGGGGGCGATGCCCCTGGACCCCCGCCGTGGCTCTGCCCCTGGACCCCGCCAGGGGGGCAACTAAGGTGAGCCCCTGGACCCCCGGCCAATTTTCAGGTTTTTTTCAATCAGGTGCTGGCATCTCTGAGAAATGTTAATTTGGAATGTTAACCTAGCCCATTTGATGCCTTTGACAATAATCCTTGACAGGGGAACCAAGGGTGTCAAGGGATTTTGAGGTCAGTGCTATGTTAGGGGTCATATGAGGACATTTCCATGGTGAAAATGTTGAGCTGGAATCTTAACCTCGCATGTTAACCCCAGGCTGGGCCCTCTACCTGTGATACAATCTGTTTGATTGGCTCCTTACAGGACACAACATGAGATAGCCTGAGTAACCATCAAAATATACTTTTTTGTGTCGCCTGTAAGAATTGAAGGAGGCGATGCCTACCAGTCCTTAAGGCCAACAAAAAAATTGTTTGTTTGTCCTCGTAGGACCGACCGTGTACCTTGGTCCTGACCATATTTTTTTTTCATTTTTTTTTAAATATTTTAACCCCAAAACCTAGTTGTTTGGCATTATTAAAAAATTATTTCAAAATAAATACCACCACTCTAGGACATTTATCTATGCCCATGTGTATTTGGGTGTTTCCAGAGTCTTGGAAAACTTCAGTCCACATTAGCATTTGTTGTTGTTGTTGATCGTTGCTGTATTGGTTTCCATGACTTACAATGACAGGAATCTATGAGATGTACACCGTATAATTGATGGTTTGAGGTTTAATATATTGCCGAGTTAGAAATGTATTCAACATTATAAATTAAATATAAAAACATTATTATTGCCATTGACCCCCTTCAAAACAGTTTTATTAAAGGTGATGGTGCATATCTGATAGGAAAACAATATCATTTTTATTTTCAAAGCTGAAAGACGTCTGTATTTAGTCGGCTTTGAACGTAAACAGAACACATTATAAAATTCAAAATGGCGGCTCGTATAGCGGGTCGGTTGAATACATGAATTGAACATGTTGAATGTGCAAGTTAAAACATGGAGCCAAAATACTGTTAAACAATATAGGATACCCTACTACACTACTGGTTACCATTCCAGTCTCCTGCTTTCACTTCAGGTAAAAATATGACGCATTTTTGTGCCAGTTTACATGGCGGGATTGGCGGCATGCGGCACGGCCTATGGGTATCAACACAAAATCGGCTTGTACCATGTTGCCTTGACTAGTCTTAGAGCATGAGAGTTGGGTTAGTTGTTTGAATCGCTGGCTATTGAATAAAAGGTTCAAACAGTAAAATTGTTAATTTGTTTGATAGTCCCAAGTCCCAGATGTTTCAAGTTCAATGTTAAAAAAAAAAAAACCCGACCTACCGACCCTAATGTTTCGGTAGCCTCTATGGACAACCAAAATTTATTTTTTTGCCTAATTCTGTCTTCTGCCTGTGGCTGTGTGTCTAAAGGTTTTAAGGTTCAAACAAAGTTACTAATTTGAGAAGTAACAATCAAATGCTACAGGAAATGGCTCTAGTGCCCCTTGTGACTTTTTTGGAGTTTCCGTGGGCATTGCAGGTACTGCAACACTAGCATGCGAACCATAATCAATATTGCAACGTAGGTTTACTCATCCGAAATCCTCTGGTAAAAATCAATACGGATTTAAAACTTTGGTTTACTACTACGTGCCAACAGATCTTGTGATTGTGTAGAGTGACCATTGAAACCCCATAAAGTGCAACTTTTGGTTAGGGAGATTAGCGTCTTTTGGGCATTCTATTTCAGCCATTTTTGCTGCTTTAACAAGGAGGTTATGAAAAAAAGAGCAAGACCTAGGCAACAAAATATATATTTGGGAAATTTTCAAAATTATCGGAATTTGGCAAACTACTGATCGAAAAAAATGGCAACATTTAAACAGTGTTAAGACGTGGGCAAGTGTCAAAGGTAATTGGACCTAGCCCTTTTCAAATAGGTAACAAGGGTTACAATGGCAATCAATGATTGTTACCCAAACTGAACAACACAACTGGACCAGAGCTTTAGCTTTTGTTGTAGCCCCTTGGGTACATTTTCAATATCTTCACATAACAAAGGAGCTAATTCAAAAGCAGTGGATCGGTAAATTAATACCATTTTTACACTTATCACAATACCCTTACTTCATGATTCGCCTCTCCTAAATTCAAAGTGTCATAGGGGGTATTAGTGCTGACATGAAAAACTGTGGCATTTGCAAAGCCATTTGACAGAATATTAATTTGATTTTGCTTGGACATCTCTGAATAAATAAATGTTTATGCAGAATATTAAGTGCTATCAAATTGGTATGCTACACCATGGTATGTCATGTGATTCTTATAACCTTGAACACTTAAGACAAAAAACTTTTGTTTTTAGTGATGGATTTAGAAGGCATTTTGATTCGGAACTAGACCCGTAGTCCGTAATCCACTTGTCCATGTCAATTGGCCCGTGCCCTGTTTCTACAGGAGCCATAACACGTTAGTGGGACGTATCTGTTGTGATAGCAATGGCCGCCTTAATGCTCAGTCTGTACTAATGGCAGCTCAGTAGAGAATCATGCTGGCAAAAATGTCAGCATTCATCTAGGCAATGTGCAAGAATTCTCACTGTTTCCAGGACAAATTGTGGCTAGGATGGCCCGGCAATACATAGGCAAAAGATTGTGGCATCCAAGGTGTATGAGGTATGTGGGATATTTATAGCGATAATAAGTGTGCCCTAAAACAAAAATGGGCCATTGCAACACAAATGTACCAATCGTGCATTGTGGTTGTTTGTGTTAAAAAGTTCACACTTTTTCAGGTTATTAACTAAAAAGTCATTTGTATCTAAATTCACACAAATACAATGTTATTAGCCTATAATATATTATAGGCTATTGTCATCACCGTAGAATTAGAGTAGGAAACCCAATATATCTTCATGAAACTAGTTCTTGTGTCTTGTCCGATTCTTTTGAAACTCGCAGGAATGCAAGTAATGACATTTCTTTGAAAAGTTATGTGTGGATTGAAAAATCTGAGCAGGGGTTGTGTTTTGGGGAATTTGTCCGGCCTTTTGTGTTTTTGGATGAACTGTGTTGGTAGGCACGATTATGCTTGGAATTGTCTGCTGTCCTACAATGTAGCCACATGTGTGAAAGTGAAAGTCATGCATTATCAATGCTGGTCAAGAGAGGCATTGCATTTTGCAGCCTTGTCTGATAACCACTTGGCAGTAAATTTCATGGTTTTATCAGTGTTATCTAGCTATCACTTTGTATCACCGCAAGTTGAAGTGACGTCATTATGAGTAGTTGAATTCCCACTAGCGTCTCGATCGTGACGCCTTATTCGCGTGCGTATCATACTCTGATTCCAACCATAGCGCGCGCGATTCATGGCTGAGCAACATAAAAAGTCGCCAGTGACGTCACCTTAAACTTAAGATGAGACAAAACTATAGCTGACAGTTAGTTGTCAACTTCAATTAGGCACTCTCCATTCACAGTGGGAGTTTCCTTGATTTGGATGTATTCAGTGGCTAGCTCTAGTCGTGTATAGTTCAAGACATTTCATCTTCTTAGGACTCTAGTTGTGGGAGATATACTGAACACTACTCTAGTCGAATGCTTTTAATCAAACAAAACATCACCGAAACATTTGTTGTTGAAAACATATTGAATACTCGGTATATGTTTTGGTCACAAAAACTATGATCAGGCCCTTAGCCTTTTAACTTGTTTTTATTTAATGTGGAAAATTAAATATAGTGTAAAGACAAATGACTAAATATTAATAGAGAGTCATTTCTTTTACATTATAGTTTATTTTCATATCAAATAAGAACATTAATTTCTACTACCTATTCATTTTGCACTTGATCTTGGAAAAAGTTGTATTGCAATGTGTGAATGTTTTTTAGTTAGGTTAAAAAAACCCAACTTTGTCCTGGCATGTTATCTTTGAAGGTTACCAGAATTAAAGATAACAAGTTAACTGATTTTGAACACAGAAATTAAAACCAAAGATTTTAAATTAATAGGTACATCAGCATCTAAAGTACTTTAGGGAATCAATCACTTTTAGAGGAAAAATGTATTAAGCTGTTATTAATATGATCAAATGTATGTGCGGGTTTCTTATTTTCCCGTTATGTAGCATGCATTGTTTGAAAAAAATCAAGTAGGCTACATTATAACTGCAAATGCTTACTTCAAAGCTACTTACATGAAGTAATCTGTCTCAAACAAGAAAAAAACGTTAGATATGTAGGCCTGCTCACTCACAAGTACATCAGTTAAAATAAATTAAGATTTTTTTTGATTGTGAAGAACCTGTTATTGATATAAAAGTTTAAACAAAGTTTTAAAAGTTTTCTTAAAGATGTTATTTAGTTCTTTTCCATAATCAAAAGAAGATTTTTCCACTGCACTCAGTCCTTACTTCTCACATCTACCAAAGTATACTGAACAAAAAATATGTTGATTGCAAACCAGGGCAAAACTTTATAATGAATAGACGTGCCCTTGTATGGCCAGGCTCTGACCCTATAGGTGGTATTTAAATCATTAGCCCAAATTCTCTCCAATCCAATCAGTCCATAAGGGCATTACAAAACCCCCCCCCTACAATGCTTATCTCAGAGGTTGGATTGGTCCTAGTGCGTAACAGGCGGGGGGCGACTTTGGCCGGGAAAAAAAAAATTGCCCAAAAATCATGCTAAATCAGCCGTTTGTTAGCCCTCTGACCCGGGAAAAAATGGCTTTTGACCCCCCTGAGAAGGGAAAAATTTCCCAAGACGGGGAAATTGGCCCGTCAGAGGGGCAGGCTTTGACGCCACGGTTTAGTCCATTCCACAATTGCAACCCGTTTGTGAACATTTCCCCATAATGTCATGTGAGCAGCATGGGATCCCCAAAAATCCCATTTTAAGGGCACCTGCTGAACCTTTAAATGTAAACAAGTGTAGTATTACATTAAAAAATAAGGCAGGGACACTACCCCCCCCCAAATCGATGAAATTAATGTGTTGAAGTGTTGCGTTCATGGGATTATGACTTTTAAAAATACATCTAGATGTAAATATAAGAACAAACAGAAGTAAAATTTTTTAAGTTAGCCTGGAAAGGACTAGTGGAATAACAATAATTGTTAGCTAATTAAAAAGAGAATTTATGTAAATTAAAGCAACAGAGAGGATGTGAAAAACAATTGGCATCATCAACATGGACTAAGTAATTATTTACTGCAGTATGTATGATAGTAAATTCAAACAGTATATAGAGCAGTTGAAGCATGCATACCCTCACTGTTAAGTCTTCTGTATCCAAATAACAAGCCTATTCAAAGGCCGACTCAGGAGATTTGAATAAACTTTTCATGTTAGGAAAGGGGCATTTCGTGATCCACAGCCTCATCCCCGGACTTAACTAAAAAGTTGAGATTTTTAATCATCGAACCGTTAGCCTTAGTAATCTACATGTACCCAATCTTACATGCAATCAGTGGATCGTAAAAAATTCGCAATTTTTATATTTTCTGGTCGTTTAAAATTACAGCAAGTGGCCTATGGGACCATGGGCAACAAGCAATGGCTCAAACAACAAAACCGCAATGGGGATCGACTCAAAAACTTGCGAATAAGCTTTTACTCAACAGATATCTAGTGAATAATGATAAACACAGAAGGTGCTGATACAAAGAAACCTGTAAGTAGAAATAGTCAACTAGACGACTAAACCAAGGATAGTCACCTAAAAGTGAGATGAAGCTTTTTTCTTTTTTTTTTTCATTGTATTTTTCTTTTGATTTAGATGCAGTAACAATTTATGTTGTAGTATAGCAGGGCCATAGGATACTGTGTAGAACAATCAAGGATCTGGAATTTATAACAAAGTTGTAATTTTCTATATGAAGGATTTTGATTAGAGCTTAGCTATTTAACAAAGTGATTAGTATATGGACAAGCATTGTCACTGCATGCTAAAAAAAATGATTTGTTTGAAAAATTGAAGGTGCCCTCCCTCAGGAAATCTTAGTCAGCCTTTAGGTCAGAAGCTAAATTCAGAGGGCCGATTGTCATTTTTAAGGACTTTCTTATTGGAATATTTAACATTTCCTATATACAGGTGACAAATGAAGAGAAATGGATTTCCTTTGATTTATTCCTTTTCACTTTGAACATTGTTTTCTATTGAAATGTATTGAATATAAGTTGGTAATGAGTATGTGTGTGTGTGTGTGTATGTCTGTGCCTGCAACGTTGATTGGAACTTGTGTGTGCACAGTGCGTGTGTGGTAAATATAAATCAATGTAGAAAATTGACTTTAACAAATTATTTTCCTGAATTGGCCATTTTTTTAACCCAGTCAATAGCCAAAAAAATTGTATTAATTGGGCCATTTTCTCTATGTAATAATATATAAAGGTAATTTAAAGGATTTTGTTTTGAAGCATCATATTTATAGGCTACTGCTCATTGATGCTCTGGTTTTTGCATGTATTTAAAAGTTCACTAGATAAATTTGTTCTTAAGTGGCTAAGGCAAACACTGCCAAAATGCTGTTTTTGCGTATCCGTTCCGGCCTGTACCTCGACCATTAGCAGACTAGAAACTCTCTTCTGACTATGGTGGCATTCAAGTAACTTACAGCAGCCGGGCCATTTACTACCTCAATAACTTCAATTTTGATCCATTACAGGATCTCTTCAAAGTTGTACAGCAAGACAGGCCCGATGTCTTATTCTGGTAAGTATATCTAGCAGAGCCCACATGGAAGACTGCATCAGCAGCCTATATGTATTATAATTTATACACAACTTCATTAATTGGGAAAATGTGTTTTGGAAACATCCATTTCCATTTTATTAGTAAGCATTCCATTGAATTTATGTACCCAAAGAGCCCATTATCATAATGGATCATGCAAGTTTTGGAAGTCTCCCAACGGTACACTTTGGACACAGATTTTACATATAGTGCTGCAAATTACTTTAGACTTGCAGCCTTTAACAGATACTAATAATACAATAATTCTTGTTATTTCTGTGCATCGTTATTCTTTCAGTTTGGTCCATTCCTTGGATGCCAAGGCATACTCATATTGCTGTAAATTACAGATATTTAGATATGAGCAAGGGTGAAATACATTTCTGCATATGTTTAATTACACTATGGTTATACTCACTACCTGCCTGTCGTCGTCAATGTAAAAATATTGGGTTGTTTTTTTTTTTTTTTAAAAGTAATTAATTGACACGAAAAAGGTGCTTTAATAGAATGTCTGAAAATGCACTAGTATATTTAAGAAAGTGACAGGATTTCATGATTAACATGGTAAGACATATGTTTTCTCAAACTATGTGCATTTAGGAACAGTGATTTTTGAGGCAATTAACTCTGCGCTCATCAATTCCCATCGATTTGCCATTACTAGCTTTAGCGACTATTGCCAGTCTGACGTGTGTCGAGGTTTGGTGATTCGTAACTAAAAGATTTCTGGTCTTCATATGTTAAAATTGGTTATTGGGTGATTTTAAGCTTGTACTTTGGGGTGGTATTTTGTATATCCTGGAGAGTTTTAAATGTGAAAGAAACATGCTCAACGTTGCCAATTTTCCCATAGACTACTGTGTAACATGATGAGTTATTGGTGTGTAACATATATTTGAATGAATAGGTGTGCAAGAACTGCTGATGAAATGCATATGAAAATAAATGAAAATACTGCTGAGTAAACCAAGTAGATTAGGCATCATTACTAAGTAGTTTTTGGTGCTCACATATTGCACTCAGATAAAATGCCAAGTATATGCCACGGTTCAAATTTGTGTTGAAAACTACAGTCATTTTTTTCCGTGGTTATGCATGATAGATGCTGGCTTTACAGAAATGTATATTTCTGGTTTAAATTGGAGTCTTTTTTTTTTCTTGTGCCAAATTGATGGTCTTTGAGATCAATCATGTCGTTCGTTCGTGTCCCACAAGTCATTTCGTATGCTTGTGGTGGTGTCAGGATTTGTTCACTGTTAATCTGATCCCAGGGCCGCGTGTATCTATGATACGGACGCTCCTAAACATGGCCCGCCCGTTTTTGAGACTCGGGCGGATTGGGAACAGTCAGGTTTAACACCCTACTCTTAGTCGACACTGACTGCGATGTACATTTAAAGTTGTGACTCCTCTTTACACAGGACCGCGGCTTAAACGTCCCGTGCCGAAGGACGGGATAGCTTTCATCTTCATTTGCCCAATTCCAAGGAAACCATGGAGGAGAGCATTATTCTGTATTTAATCATAAGCTCGTATACAGATTAAATCCAGAATTGAGCACCCAGTACCCAGCAGTGACCCCACCGGGATTCGAACCCGGGATTTTTTTTTTGGTATATTTGCGCCCATAGGCAAGCACCTAACCACTAGACCACGCTCTCCTCACTGAGATTCAATGTAAATCTGGAATAAAAATTTTGGGGTTTAGGTATTTCTGGTCCATTTTTTCTATGGAAAGTTTTTATTTTAGATAACTCTTCTCGCATATGCAGTTCACTTGTATGTAGGGGCGTCAGTTTTTCAAGTACTTTACATAAACCTTTTCATGCATGATTTTTTTAACATGTAGTAGATTTAAAAAAAAAATTGAAAACCCAGGAGCTTCAAGGATGCTGTCTTTAAGGAGGCACGGGCTCCTTGTTCCCACTAGTGAGCATAGGCAGCCCTGGCAATCCCAGGCCAATTTACGTCATAACCCTGCCGAAACAATGGGTTATCCCAGTAGTTCGGCACAGAGGGATCCTTATTACAGCGTGCGGTTGTTGGATGTAACTAAGTTCTTATGTCTATTGGCTGTACGGACACAGAATGACACGAAATAGGTGTTCAGTTGACTCAGCTCGTACGACAGGCTAAGATTAGCTTTAAATTAATAATTTTAGGGTTTGTTCATTATTTACAAGGGAGGGGCCGCAGGAATTGAAAGATGTGTTTGGAAAATTGCATAACCCCCAATGTAAAGTTACATAGGCCCTATTGCATAGAACCCACACACCCATCGCCAATCCCGGCCGCCATCCCACACACACAATTAGGTAGATCATATGATTTAGACCTAATATGCAAATAGGTGCTTGGTTTACTGAATAATAAATTTAACATGACCCCCCCCCCTTCATCAGAAAAAATAAAATCATATAACCTCTTATTTTTCAAGTATAAAACCGTAAGTGTAAAATTCTTTACCCTAATCTTAACCCTAGGTCCTATAGGCCCTATAACCCCAACCCCAAACCTAACCCGTGTTGCAACCGGCCTAATCAATAAAAGGGACCTTTACAATCAATGCATATAAAAACGTATACATTGTTTCCGAATTCGGCTACCTGTCCTTGCTAAACGAATGTTTAGCCAGGGGTCTTCATGGGGTCTATGTGGGTGCTTTTGGTGTTACAACATCGTATTTACGTCTACTATTACATAAATGCTTGTTCCTAAATGCCAAAAGCCTGATTTTTAATGAGTTTCATTGTAGAATTGTCCATAAAATCACGAAAAATGCGTAAACATGTGCTCTACACATAAACAGCACGTTATTTTCCACTTCCCTTCTCCTCTGCCGAATGCCCGGGTACTTTGGCACTGCCGAAAGTAGGTAAATTCGGCACCGGGTATTTTGGCACAACAAAACACAACGTTGGACTTTTGCATAATTTGACATTTCAACTAATGAGTGTAACAATTTGCTAGCTCAGGGTTTCGCCACTTTTACTCAAAGTCTCGCCACTTTTACTCAAAGTCTCGCCTGAACTTTGTTCGGCAGAGACTTAGTAATCACTTTTCTGTCTGTCTGTGTTCACTGCTTGTGTATGATTTATCTGGAGTTCAGTAAGGGCTATGATAATGCAACTTGGTGGAAAAAAGGGGGTCCACGAGTTCTCGACCTGATTAGATTTTGGGCTAAAAATATGGTAATTAAATAACTAATTTGCATAATTTACAAAAACTTTCCCGCAAGGCTTGTGTACAAGTTTTCTGGAGTTCCGTAAGGCGTATAATGATTTAACTTGGTGAAGGAAGCGGGCTGAAGAGTTCTCGACCTGATAAGATTTTGGGCATATTTCGGGCAAATTAAATATGCAAATGAGCTAATTAATACGCAAAAATCAGCGTAATTGTGGGCCGCTAGCTATAGCTGGAGGACCACTTAGCAATCCGTTGTGCGTGTGGATGTGTGTATGTATGTGTGGATGTGTGTGTCACTAAAATAATTTTTTTTTAAAGTTGAAGTTCAATTGGAACCAAACTTCTGTCATAGGTGCACCATGGGATCCCTCATATGTTGATGAGGTCAAAGGTCATGTGCTGAGGTCAAATGTCATGTGAGGTTAAGTTGAAAAATAGGCTAAAAATGTAAAATTGACCTCAATTGAAAAGTTGAAGTTCAATTGGAACCAAACTTGTGTCATAGGTGCACCATGGTATCCCTCATATGTTGATGAGGTTAAAGGTCATGTGCCAAGGTCATAGGTCATGGAGCGGCCCACAGCTTATATTCTTTGAATATAGCGAGAGCGCGAAAGCCGAGAACCGCGAAATTCTAGTTGCTTTAAGTTTGAAACGGTACATCGGATACGCAAAATTCCTTAGCTGCATGAAAGCCTATCATGGTGCACATCTTTCTTGCAATTTGAACGTGCGAGATATGTGCAGCTTAGGTATGCAAATGAGCTTATTAAATTTGCGTAATTGCTGTATCTCTGAAACGGTGCGTCGGATAGGCAAAATTCCTTCACTACATGAAAGAATACTATGCCATACATCTTTTGTGTGAATCATAATTGGGTCAAAGTGTATGTTGGCCAATTAAAGGTGCATTTTTTGATAAAATTGATCTAATTAAATATGCATAATTGCTGTATCACTGAAATGGTACATTGGATATGCAAAATTCCTTCGATACATGAGACTACTATGCCATACATCTTTCGTGTGAATCATAATTGCAGTCAAATTGCATGTGGGCCAATTGAGGGGGCATTGTTTGATGCAATTGATCTAATTAAATATGCATAATTGCTGTATTGCTGAAACGGTACATACAAAATTCCTGTGCTACATGAAAGACTGTGCCATACATCTTTTGTCTGAATCATAATTGTGGTCAAAATGCATGTGGGCCACTTAAAGGGGCATTCTTTGATTATTTTAAAATTGCAACTTATGTCAAATGCTTGGTCCATTTCACCAAATTTGCTCAGGTTGTTCAGTGTGAAATACTACACCTTGCAAAAGAATTTGATTCAGGAGTTCATTTACCTTAACTAGGTCAGCATGTGTTGTGGTTTGGTGGTGTACAAAACAAGAAGACTTATCAAAGCAAAAGGATGGTCAAAGTATACCACAACAAAGGTATTAACATCAATAAATACAGCTAGATTATCTAGTACCCATGTTTTCATTGAAATGGTTTTTCTAGTTCTGCTTGTTGCATGTGGGTCAGTCTTTTGGGTTGCCAACATAAAATTCAGTGTTTCACCGCTTTCCAGACCTCGTATGGTGCCCAAATTTAAAATGGTCAAATGATTTTTTCAAAAATAGTGTTGCCAAAAAATTTAAGTCCGATTTACACCAGACTTGGGGTTAAGGTGCAATAGGGGTTCCTTCATGTGTGGATGATATCAAAGGTCATGGACCAAGGTCAAAGGTCATCTGAGGTCATGTTACAGACTGCCATCTTGTCAGGGAGATACTTGTAGTATTTTTTAAAATGAAAATTGAGATTGTTAAAGTTAGCTTTGCGACCCCTTTCTTATTTGCCTGTGACCCCTTTTGGGCTTGTGACCCCCAGGTTGGGAAACGCTGTCATACTAGCTACAACATGCTTAGTTATTGTCAGTTTAGAGGTTTCTAAAGATGTTTTCTTTGTGATATGGTGAAATGTTTGGTACTTATTTTTTCCACTTTGGTCTTGTTTTCTGAGAGTCTTGTTTTAAATAGGCGGCTTGTCTCACCTATGTAGATTTGGAGCAACTAAATGAAATTTGAAAAAAATCCACGTACACGAAAGAAGAAGAAAAAGGTAGAGCTTAGGAAATTTACCATTTTCTTCTTGGTTTTAAACAACTAGAGCATTTTTTTATTTCATTATACAAGCTGCCAAACAATCTTGAGCACAATATGCTCCAGCAAAAAGCTGTCTGCTGCATTTTAAGTTCACTTTGGTATCAGGTACAGTTTCCCTAAGTTTCTGTACCAAATGATGGTTTGTCTTATTGTTATTTTTTTTTGGCATAATCGCTTTTTAAGATACCTGGCGATATCAGTGTGTATGAATTATCAAAGGCCTTAATTATAATGTGTTGAGCAAATACAGGGTGACCCAATAAAAACTTTACCCATAAGGCGACGAAAAAAGAAAACCCTGTTTTACGGGCGAGGGGACCTTTCGAGTAGGGTCGGTCGGTCGGGCGAATTTTTTTCTTTTTTTCTTTTTTTTTTCTTTTCTGGAGCTCAAAATTGGCATAAAATAGCCCCAAAATCTGAATAATTAAGAGAAAAAATGAAAAATTTTTACAAATAAATTTTCTTTAAAAAAATTTGCTAAAATTGATAAATTTGGGCTAAAAACAGGCTGATTTTACATGATTTTTGGAAAAACTAAAAAAAAAATTCTGCAAAACTGAAAAATCAGGGTCGGTCGGGCCCGTAAAACACAGTTTTTTATTTTCGTCGCCTAATGAATGAATTTTTTCTTTTTTTCTTTTTTTTTTCTTTTCTGGAGCTCAAAATTGGCATAAAATAGCCCCAAAATCTGAATAATTAAGAGAAAAAATGAAAAATTTTTACAAATAAATTTTCTTTAAAAAAATTTGCTAAAATTGATAAATTTGGGCTAAAAACAGGCTGATTTTACATGATTTTTGGAAAAACTAAAAAAAAAAAATTCTGCAAAACTGAAAAATCAGGGTCGGTCGGGCCCGTAAAACACAGTTTTTTATTTTCGTCGCCTAATGATAGTGATATTTTCCCACTTTCTGTAATTTGATATCTGTAGATTTTTTTTTATCATAAAGAATGGGTAATAGAGCATTTTGCCCATTTCCTGCGATCATTAAGTCTGTCGTAGACAAAATCATTGGGAGGGTTCCCTTTTGGCACATATATGAGAGTTCACTGAGCCAGTCAATGGAAAATTGGCCTCATCAACAACAACAAGAAGTTATCTTAAGTGCCGTGGTCTTTTGCTTAGCTAATTGCAAAACGCCAGTCTGCGTTGAGGATCACCTGCATCCAAATTATCTCGTCTCACAATTTTGCATGGATGCCAATTGATGTAATCACTAACGATGCGCTGAAATGACGATCTGGTGATATGGTTTCTCCTTATACTTGCGCGTGGGTTGTTGCGAAGCTCCTGTCTTACAGCTTGAATGTTCGCAGGTGTTCTAGGCCGTCCGCTTTGTCCTTTGTTGACATTTTCAAAAGTTCCCTCTGCTTCAAACAGTTTTGATGTTACAGATAGCAGGCTTGGTTGTTACTCTCACTCCAGGGAACCTGTTTGGCCATTGCCATTGCACAGCTACATAGCTACCAGTTTGGTAGTAAATCTTAACCGCGAAGGCTCGTTGTTGTGGCATAAATTGAGGTGCCATTACTATGAGAATGTTTAAAGTTCTCGTTCAAGAAAGATATATGACAACTGAATGCTACAATATGATTTTGATTTGATTTGAAAAGCCCGCCCTGACACAAGACAGAAAACTGGTATTTAGCACAACTGCATGTTATGATTTCAGATTTGAAAAGCCTGACATGGACAAGTCTGTTTTGCTGACTCATTGTTCGTTGGACCATATCTTGAAAAACACTAAACCAAAATGAATAATTTTTTTCAGGCAAGATGCTCATTTACCCATTCTTTATGATAAAATAAAATCCACAGATATCAAATTACAGAAAGTGCAAAAATATCACTTTCATTTTGGGTAAAGTTTTTATTGGGTCACCCTGTAGTTTGAAAATCAAACAGATAACAAACAAAAACACCTTGCTGAAATGCAATGTTTTTTATGCTTTATACATTTCTTCTGGAAATATACTTTCTCTATAGTCTACATGAAAATTGAAGAAGATATGATGCTTTTACAGTATCATATGGTAATATAGAGTGTCACCTTGAATGAGATTCTATTAATTAAAAAAAATCGGAACAGCAGATTTTTTTTTTGAGGAAACAAATTTCTCTCAATTTGCACTTGATTGGTGATAGAACATCTACCGAGAAAATTTTGAAGGTCTATTAGTCAAACAAGAACAAAAGAAAACCCAAAAACTATGTTTTGAACTTGCCTGCTATTGTAATTACCCTCATAAAAGCATGCTTTGATTTTCTGTTATGCACAACAGAAATATAAAATCATCTTATTGATCTTATTACATAACTATGGCGTATTTAGCTTAATCAATTCAGGTGTGATCTAATACATTGGTAAGCATTCCAAATATGCAAAAAAAAATGGGGGTGCTTTCTGCAAATGTCCTTGTGTCTCCGTGTGAAGTAACAAATGTAGCATATTTTGTGTTATATCATTGTAACAGGAGCTAGACACTACTTATGAGGAGTTATTTGGCAAGATTGTTGAGGAAATTATGGATGCAACAGAAAGGTAGGCAGCTCGAAATATTATTTTTTTTTACATTGAGCAGAAGGTTGATCAAGTTCGTGATCGATTGCCATCTGTAGAGTTCAATTCACCTACCACATCAAAATAGTTAAATATGTGTTCACAAGCATACAATTAAAATATACAAAGCTACACCATGCACAAGAATCTGGCTGTGCAGGAGGATAATTTATGATCTTGTGACATATTATGCGTATTTTATTTTACAGGGTAGGAACACAGGTAGTGTTGGTACCTTCACTACGGGATGTCCACCACGGCTATGTCTATCCACAACCTCCATTTATCAAATCTAAGGATACCAATGCGGTAAGTCCATACTAAACATCATTTAGTCCAGAAACAACTTCACTACTATTTTACCTAGTTCATCTTTGTGACTGCAATATAGCTAGGCTATCTACAACAGGTGTGGCAAGAGATACGGTCCTCTGGACTCATAGTCTACCTACAACGGTGAAGAATATAGGGCACCCGATTCAGTTGACTCTTCACGCAACATTAGTTTCGACCTTTTTTCCGTTGTCGTCTATGGAACCCGGACTATGGCTCCGGGCAGGATCATATCTCCTTTCATACCGCATTAGAAATTTCACCGTTTTATCGTCTTTGCAAGAGGTAATGGACTGTAGTGAATCTTTGCGCGGGAGAGGGTCATCCACACCAATCATTCTCTTATAATTAAGCAACAAAATTTAAAATGGTTATATCAATTTTGCATGAGAAAATACGTATAATACAAAGTGAATATTACAAGGGTTCTATGCTTTGTGTCCTCCTAAAAGGGGGGGGGGATAAAAAATGTTTGAACCTAAAAAGGGGGATCAAAAATTTGTTGATGTCCAAACTCTTCCAATCCCGGCACCAAAGTATTTATGAACACTCCCTTCACATGAGATATAGTTGGAAGCATTGTTTATTTATTTACGCATATTTTGACACCTCATTTGTTGCGATCGACTGAGTATTGTTGAAGTTATGCCCACTTGACCGAACCTCCCTCCCAGGTTTTAAAAAATGTGGCAAACTGTGGGAATGCAGTATGTGGATGGCAAAGAAAATGCAGCTGGATGAAAAATGTTTGTTTTGATCCAGTCTTTTGAGTGGTGGTTATGATCCAAAAGCTTGTACTTGGGGGGGGGAATGCTCTAGCTAAAGCTAGCTGTGGCTAACTAAAGATGCTCTAGCTAAAGTTAACGGTTTGAGGAAATTCAACCAAAGACACCAAAAATCCAACAATATATATTTTTACAGTAGATTAATTACCAATTGTCCTGATGTCTTATTGCAGAGATTACACCTAGTGTCAGATCCTTGCACACTTTCCATTAATGGAATTGTGTTTGGACTCACATCCACTGATATTCTCTTTCATCTTGGAGCAGAGGAAATATCACAGTAAGTGACTGTCTTTATCCTGAGCTGATTGCATTCAAGTCCCATATGGCTAACTTTTTTTATTCTCAGTGACATCTACCTTTTCATTGGAAATAACTTGCACTTAAATTGCAAAGAAGCAGGACCATTTTTTTTTCAGTAAGAAGCAGGACCAAACTTGATGTTGACAAACCAGACAATGATTTTAGCTGATGAGCATATGTAGAATTTGTTCCTGTAAACCACCAAAACTTTAACAAGCATAAATGAAGAGCTTTGATGCTAAACATGCTAAGTCCATCAAATATAAATTTTAAGATTTTAAATATACCTATTTAAAGGCACTATCAGTGATTTGCTAAAATTGATAAATTTGGGCTAAAAACAGGCTGATTTTACATGATTTTTGGAAAAACTAAAAAAAAATTCTGCAAAACTGAAAAATCAGGGTCGGTCGGGCCCGTAAAACACAGTTTTTTATTTTCGTCGCCTAATGAATGAATTTTTTCTTTTTTTCTTTTTTTTTTCTTTTCTGGAGCTCAAAATTGGCATAAAATAGCCCAAAATCTGAATAATTAAGAGAAAAAATGAAAAATTTTTACAAATAAATTTTCTTTAAAAAAATTTGCTAAAATTGATAAATTTGGGCTAAAAACAGGCTGATTTTACATGATTTTTGGAAAAACTAAAAAAAAAAAATTCTGCAAAACTGAAAAATCAGGGTCGGTCGGGCCCGTAAAACACAGTTTTTTATTTTCGTCGCCTAATGATAGTGATATTTTCCCACTTTCTGTAATTTGATATCTGTAGATTTTTTTTTATCATAAAGAATGGGTAATAGAGCATTTTGCCCATTTCCTGCGATCATTAAGTCTGTCGTAGACAAAATCATTGGGAGGGTTCCCTTTTGGCACATATATGAGAGTTCACTGAGCCAGTCAATGGAAAATTGGCCTCATCAACAACAACAAGAAGTTATCTTAAGTGCCGTGGTCTTTTGCTTAGCTAATTGCAAAACGCCAGTCTGCGTTGAGGATCACCTGCATCCAAATTATCTCGTCTCACAATTTTGCATGGATGCCAATTGATGTAATCACTAACGATGCGCTGAAATGACGATCTGGTGATATGGTTTCTCCTTATACTTGCGCGTGGGTTGTTGCGAAGCTCCTGTCTTACAGCTTGAATGTTCGCAGGTGTTCTAGGCCGTCCGCTTTGTCCTTTGTTGACATTTTCAAAAGTTCCCTCTGCTTCAAACAGTTTTGATGTTACAGATAGCAGGCTTGGTTGTTACTCTCACTCCAGGGAACCTGTTTGGCCATTGCCATTGCACAGCTACATAGCTACCAGTTTGGTAGTAAATCTTAACCGCGAAGGCTCGTTGTTGTGGCATAAATTGAGGTGCCATTACTATGAGAATGTTTAAAGTTCTCGTTCAAGAAAGATATATGACAACTGAATGCTACAATATGATTTTGATTTGATTTGAAAAGCCCGCCCTGACACAAGACAGAAAACTGGTATTTAGCACAACTGCATGTTATGATTTCAGATTTGAAAAGCCTGACATGGACAAGTCTGTTTTGCTGACTCATTGTTCGTTGGACCATATCTTGAAAAACACTAAACCAAAATGAATAATTTTTTTCAGGCAAGATGCTCATTTACCCATTCTTTATGATAAAATAAAATCCACAGATATCAAATTACAGAAAGTGCAAAAATATCACTTTCATTTTGGGTAAAGTTTTTATTGGGTCACCCTGTAGTTTGAAAATCAAACAGATAACAAACAAAAACACCTTGCTGAAATGCAATGTTTTTTATGCTTTATACATTTCTTCTGGAAATATACTTTCTCTATAGTCTACATGAAAATTGAAGAAGATATGATGCTTTTACAGTATCATATGGTAATATAGAGTGTCACCTTGAATGAGATTCTATTAATTAAAAAAAATCGGAACAGCAGATTTTTTTTTTGAGGAAACAAATTTCTCTCAATTTGCACTTGATTGGTGATAGAACATCTACCGAGAAAATTTTGAAGGTCTATTAGTCAAACAAGAACAAAAGAAAACCCAAAAACTATGTTTTGAACTTGCCTGCTATTGTAATTACCCTCATAAAAGCATGCTTTGATTTTCTGTTATGCACAACAGAAATATAAAATCATCTTATTGATCTTATTACATAACTATGGCGTATTTAGCTTAATCAATTCAGGTGTGATCTAATACATTGGTAAGCATTCCAAATATGCAAAAAAAAATGGGGGTGCTTTCTGCAAATGTCCTTGTGTCTCCGTGTGAAGTAACAAATGTAGCATATTTTGTGTTATATCATTGTAACAGGAGCTAGACACTACTTATGAGGAGTTATTTGGCAAGATTGTTGAGGAAATTATGGATGCAACAGAAAGGTAGGCAGCTCGAAATATTATTTTTTTTTACATTGAGCAGAAGGTTGATCAAGTTCGTGATCGATTGCCATCTGTAGAGTTCAATTCACCTACCACATCAAAATAGTTAAATATGTGTTCACAAGCATACAATTAAAATATACAAAGCTACACCATGCACAAGAATCTGGCTGTGCAGGAGGATAATTTATGATCTTGTGACATATTATGCGTATTTTATTTTACAGGGTAGGAACACAGGTAGTGTTGGTACCTTCACTACGGGATGTCCACCACGGCTATGTCTATCCACAACCTCCATTTATCAAATCTAAGGATACCAATGCGGTAAGTCCATACTAAACATCATTTAGTCCAGAAACAACTTCACTACTATTTTACCTAGTTCATCTTTGTGACTGCAATATAGCTAGGCTATCTACAACAGGTGTGGCAAGAGATACGGTCCTCTGGACTCATAGTCTACCTACAACGGTGAAGAATATAGGGCACCCGATTCAGTTGACTCTTCACGCAACATTAGTTTCGACCTTTTTTCCGTTGTCGTCTATGGAACCCGGACTATGGCTCCGGGCAGGATCATATCTCCTTTCATACCGCATTAGAAATTTCACCGTTTTATCGTCTTTGCAAGAGGTAATGGACTGTAGTGAATCTTTGCGCGGGAGAGGGTCATCCACACCAATCATTCTCTTATAATTAAGCAACAAAATTTAAAATGGTTATATCAATTTTGCATGAGAAAATACGTATAATACAAAGTGAATTTACAAGGGTTCTATGCTTTGTGTCCTCCTAAAAGGGGGGGGGGATAAAAATGTTTGAACCTAAAAAGGGGGATCAAAAATTTGTTGATGTCCAAACTCTTCCAATCCCGGCACCAAAGTATTTATGAACACTCCCTTCACATGAGATATAGTTGGAAGCATTGTTTATTTATTTACGCATATTTTGACACCTCATTTGTTGCGATCGACTGAGTATTGTTGAAGTTATGCCCACTTGACCGAACCTCCCTCCCAGGTTTTAAAAATGTGGCAAACTGTGGGAATGCAGTATGTGGATGGCAAAGAAAATGCAGCTGGATGAAAAATGTTTGTTTTGATCCAGTCTTTTGAGTGGTGGTTATGATCCAAAAGCTTGTACTTGGGGGGGGGAATGCTCTAGCTAAAGCTAGCTGTGGCTAACTAAAGATGCTCTAGCTAAAGTTAACGGTTTGAGGAAATTCAACCAAAGACACCAAAAATCCAACAATATATATTTTTACAGTAGATTAATTACCAATTGTCCTGATGTCTTATTGCAGAGATTACACCTAGTGTCAGATCCTTGCACACTTTCCATTAATGGAATTGTGTTTTGGACTCACATCCACTGATATTCTCTTTCATCTTGGAGCAGAGGAAATATCACAGTAAGTGACTGTCTTTATCCTGAGCTGATTGCATTCAAGTCCCATATGGCTAACTTTTTTTATTCTCAGTGACATCTACCTTTTCATTGGAAATAACTTGCACTTAAATTGCAAAGAAGCAGGACCATTTTTTTTTCAGTAAGAAGCAGGACCAAACTTGATGTTGACAAACCAGACAATGATTTTAGCTGATGAGCATATGTAGAATTTGTTCCTGTAAACCACCAAAACTTTAACAAGCATAAATGAAGAGCTTTGATGCTAAACATGCTAAGTCCATCAAATATAAATTTTAAGATTTTAAATATACCTATTTAAAGGCACTATCAGTGATTTGCTAAATCAGAAAATTGAAAAAATCATCAAAATTAGATTTGTGCATGTCTGTAACAAGTATAGGTATCCTAACATACCCTACAAATGATACGACCAAAAACAACCTAATAAGGACAAAGTCAAACATTTGAATCATTACTGTCCGTACGAACACTTCAGCATGTAATTGAATGGAGATTCGTATCTTTGAACACTGCCATTTTCTTCCGTTTCTGTCAATTCTTCAGTTGGAAAAAGTAAGTTATGAGAATTCTATAGACTTAGGCTTCACTTTTAAGCTATTCCAGCAATTTTCTTTTAATTTGACTCTTTCAGATAAAACACTGATGGTTCTTGTACTTGAAAAATTACAACTTTTGCTCTTTATTTGAGAGGTCCTATCTCATTCTGTTGCAGAATTAAAACACCTCCCGTGATTTGGCAAAATCAGTGTGGTATTTGGAACAAACTTTGTTTAATTATAGTGGAGCCCATATTGGTGAAATATCCTAAACAAAAACTAACACCTTGGTAAAATCACAGCTAGTGTACGTTGATACGTCAGAATTAAGCTAATTGTTTTTATCCCCCTGGCTTGAATGGCAGTATGGGGCTATTGTGTGTGGGTGGTATGTATGTGTGTGTTCCAGTTTGGTTTAGGTTTTTGTTTTCTCGAAAAAAAGTTGAACTCTGATTTTATATCAGACTTGGGGATTAAGGTGCAATAGGGTTCCTTCATATGTGGCTGATGTCAAGGTCATGGACCAGGTCACCTGAGGTCATGTCCATATACTGGCATCTTGCTCAGGGGATGACGCAAGTTTGCTTGTATTTTTGAAGCATGACAAAAGGATTCATAATGTATGCGTCTACAGTGTATGCTGCATAATGATCGAGTACTTCTGTGTATGCACGTAAAGCACAACAGCATGCATGCCTTTTTGGTTTCCGTGTTGGTTGTTATGCTTGGTGAAATGTGAATACTGTCAAATACGGGAAAATTTGACACCAACAGTTTTAGAAAATAGCTGTCAAAGGTTAAAAAAATTTATATTGGCTCCTACCTTGAAAAATAAATGGCATATTTGGGCCGGTGTTTTTCCAAGATGTGGTTCGGGGTTGGGTTAGACAGTGGGTCTTCCCTCGCTTAGCACCAATTT
This sequence comes from Ophioderma brevispina, assembly GCA_023653785.1. Taxonomy (NCBI): domain Eukaryota; kingdom Metazoa; phylum Echinodermata; class Ophiuroidea; order Amphilepidida; family Ophiodermatidae; genus Ophioderma; species Ophioderma brevispina. Next base: position 30,354 of record JAMKCH010000574.1, on the reverse strand, counting down.
GGTCCTAGGTTTGATCCTCAGTTGGGCCTTCACGAATTCCTGGCGTAAAAAATTAATAAGTTTCCAAGTCCGTACACTACGCGTCTAGCAGGTTATTCCCTCTTCCTCCAGTTTCCTCCTGCTTCTAAAACTGGCTTTCTTCCCTAACATGTATATGATATAAGTGAATTGAATAATCAAGTATCTTCGTGGACACTAAATCAGGTGCGTAAACCAACCTGAGCCTCCGGGGGGTGGCAACAAGACCAACCTAAGAGTTTCACCATTGTTTTCGGGATCGCTTCGCTCGCCAGGGTAGACCCATATTTTTCCCTTCTTCTAGTCCCAGTTTTTAGCTTCTCCGTCCCCATTTAGTTTGGCAGGGGGGGGGGGGCAGTCTTCCCCCCTTCCCCCCCCACCCCCCCCCCCCCCCCCCCCTCCCCCCCCCCCCCCCCCCCCCACCCCCCCCCCGCTGGTTCTGCACTGACAAAATGAACCCGTTTGTGTTGAATATTCGTTTAATATACCTACTCCTCCTCCAAGATATGGTCGTTTTAAAATTTGCGTTGGTGCTGGCTTGGGTTTGCTCATTGAGCCACAATCATATTAAAAAGGCATGCCATAGCATGAAACCAGTAACCCCATGGAACTTGAAATTTCCAGCTTTTTTCCGAGCCACAAAATACCCCATGAACAAATCTGACTGATATGAAAAGTCAAGACTGGTTTTTTTTTGTAACTGAGCTAGAGTAGAGTACCCAAACTTAGGTATGTTGTAGGATGGCACAAGCGCCTACTAACCATGTCTTTTTTTTTGGAGGGGGGAGGGAATGTCGAAGTCATAATTGCACACAAAACGGTCAACGATTTTGTATTTTAAGGCCAGCGTTTGAACTCGCCACCCTTAGTGTTTTGTGGCCAAGTTTCAAAATTTATCGCCTTTGGAGCTTTATTTTAACATATTTTAGAAGTATTACCCCTACCCCCATTAAAGTAATTTAACTAATTTTCTGAAAGGGAATGTCTTGGGAATCCAAATGGTCTTAAAAGTGAGATAGGGTGAAGTGGTAAGATGTTTGACGAAAATATATGATTTTTTTTAAAACAAAAATATAGTGACCTGTCAAGATTTATAACTCTCCCCTTTCTTCCCGACCATTCTTTTTCCTCACTCATATTTGAATCCTCATGAAATTTCCATAGAATGTTTACTTGTGGGGTGTACCTACTTTCAATATTGGTCCATCCTTAACGCAACATGGGTAATTTTGAACGTTAAATGGTATAATTTCATCTTGACTCTTCAGGTAACCTTTAAACTTGCCAATTTCCTACCTCAATCACCCGATTCATATTATTTACGCTGTTTACATGCAAAAGAAGATAAATTAATCTACAAAGAAAAAGTTTTTGTGACCAAACCAAAATAACGTTCTCCTGCAGGGTGCTTCAGATAATTGCTTGCTACATCGCAATAGCACACGTCTACAAATCGTCCATCATTGTTTAAACTGAAAGCAGACTCTTGTTTCATCAGTTCAAAATCCAAAAAATAAAAAAAATAAAAACCACAGTCTTTTGGAATAATTGCCTTGGATTCGGTCTTGGCCTTGTATTTGTGACTCCTCCTGGACACTCCTGCCTCATACACTAATAGCCACAGATATCTTTAGTTCCTTTTGGATCTGTATGACCGAAATCATCATCAGTGGCTATATCTCTCCATATTACAACACTATTTGAGGTAACATGAAAAAGAAGGAAGTCATAAAAAGGAATCAGAACTTGGCTTGATGCTACAATTGAATTTGCTTACTGCAGTGCGTATCATATCAGTGTCATCAAGTACGTTATGATCCTTATGGTCTGCGTTCATCATCCTCTCATTCGCCTGAAAGTCTGGAAATTTTAATGCGGTCATTACCCTGTCCTACTTTTATTTCAGGGCAGGCATAGCCCTTAGGCATACTTCTTGGGCTGCAGGGGTGGGAAATATAAGAAATGTGCAAAAATCCCATCAAATGCCTTCGAATAAAAACTTAGAGTAACAATTTGATACTCAATTTAGTGTGATCCGTGTAATGATTTGCAATGCGATATAGACCTACTGTTAAATATAAATTATTTTGTGAGATTTGATTTGGGTTTTAATACCTCATGTTTGTAGCAGTGTTATTTGGCTTTAAAAAGAGACCAAACATGGTTGTAGCCCCTACAGTTGTGAATTCAGCTTTTAGCGCATGCAGTACTATTTCACCATAGAGTTTGTTGTGGATCTTCCCCCCCCCCACTCGGCTCCCCCCAATTCAATCAGCCATATCTCCCCCATTCATTAGGATTAATAGTTCTTATTTACAGATTTGATAGTGACATGTTAGCTTTCAAATAAACCAAAACCTTGACAATACCTTTTTGTTTTTTCCGGAGATATCAATGATTGAACACCACTTACCCTCTTGGAAAATAATAAAACATGGACTTCACTATCACATATACGCAGATGACACACAAAATTACACAGAATTTGAGCGCACAAATACCTGGAAATAGTGCACTGCAATGATTCAAACTGGAAGCAGCATTAAACCTAAGAATGGATGAATATAAATAACGCAAACTGAATTCAGGACACACACTGAATTTTTTATGCTGGCTCCAAAACACTTTAGGCATCTTCAAAATGTATCCCTGAATGTCTGCGGAACTAAAATTGTAAACCATCCCCAACTGTTCGTAATCTCGTTGTCCACTTTGATGCTGATCTTGTCCCATGTTCCTGCCATATTTCTACACTTCCAAGTCACTCATTTTCATCTCATACACAGTGCCGTATTCCGCCGCTCAATTGATGAGAACATGTAATCATGCTGTAAGATCACTTGTAATTTCTAAACTGTACTACTGCAACCTCACTACTAGATGGAAACTTAAGAAAAAAGGAACTCCAATCTATTCAAAACATGGCTGCAAGAACTCATATTTAAGTCAAACCGGAGGAGCACTCAACACCATTATTAACACAACTCCACTGGTTACCGTTAATGAAAGGATCTTTTCATGACTCCTTTACACTAACTATAGTGCAAAATGAAGCTGCACCAATACACCTGATAATTCTTATCCAATGCCGCACTCACTACTCTCAACACACAATGTGTCTTCGAGCCCCATGCTGACAGCAATCTTCTTCCCGTGTCAAAAAGAACCTATACTCTAACGGTGGACAGCTTTCCGCCTTCCTCACCCTTTTATGGAATAGTTACCTGCCACAATGCGTATTCTCACAAACCGAACCCGTTCAAGCAAAAGTAAAAACATATTTTTTCCAAATTAACTACATTTATATGTTGTATATAGTTTTTAAGATTGTATTTTAAGATTGTACTTTAGATTTATGTAATATTTTTAACATGTAAGACCATGTAAAGCGTTTTGATCATTCTTATCTAAGGCGCTATATAATATCTGTTATTATTTTGGTTATAATAACACGATTGGAAAAACGCAACCTCACCACCATTTTTGGGTGGCGCGTTCTAACGCATGGCCATAGATACTAGCATAAAGTCAAGCATCTGTGGCGTAATTTCTTTTTGACATTGGGGGGGGGGATGGGGTTGATGAAATGTTATGAATGAAACTGGGTTTGTTTTTTCCATTTAGAAGCAAAAATCGTTAAATGTAATTGTAATTAGAACAAAATGCGTGCAAAGCGCGCAAAAATTTACCATTTTTATCCCCCTGGCTTGAAAAGCAGAGGGGGATATTGCGAGGGTGCGCATGTCCGTATGTATGTGTGTATTATGTGTGTTCCAGTTTGGTTAGGTTTTCGTTTTTCGTGTCCCCTTCGAAAAGTTTAAGTCCGATCGCGCAAGTTTACTTGCTGTATTTTTAAACTATTATGGTAAAATATGAGGTTATTTTTGGTCAAAAACACATGAACGAGCATCAACATTGGGGGGATGATTGTATTGACCACCCCCCTCATCAAAATATTGGATGGATATATCCCCCCATCCCACCCGGGATTTACGCCTATGCAAAGCATGACAGATCTTGCTCTATCGGAAAAATACTGACGCTGTAAGCGACAAAAACACATGAACGAGCATCAACATTGGGGGGATGATTGTATTGACCATCCCCCTCATCAAAATATTGGATGGATATATCCCCCCATCCCACCCGGGATTTACGCCTATGCAAAGCATGACAGATCTTGCTCTATCGGAAAAATACTGACGCTGTAAGCGACAAAATGAACATGGAAATTGAATTTAGAAACCTTGGAGACAATTTAAAAGACGTTGAGATAGGAGTAAAGGACAAGTTTCAATCGTGTTGACTGAAAGAGAATGGCGATAACTTGGCAGTTTACATCAGGAAGACAACCTCACTGGGGGTAGGCTTTAAACAGTGTTAAATGACGGCAAGTTTCAAAATTTTGATCCATTTGCATGGTTGCAACTGCATCAGCCTTGCATACCTATCACTTGGTGCCAAGGAAATGAACTGCAAAGCCCCTAAGTGCATCTTGTATCAATAATCATTATGTTTACTTTGCCCTTTTTATATCTGGAAGTTGAATTGAATCAAAACTAGTGAGATGATTTGTACCCAGAACTAAGGCTAAGCCCCAATTCTTCAAATTTACAGTTAATTTTAACTTTTTGGAATGATATTTTATTCTCGGAAATGGGTCGTTCCTGTAGCTCTAAATGGGCAGAAACCCTCTGGCTTTGGGGGACTTCGCCCCCTCGACCCCCACTGGGGCATTGCCCTTGGACCCCACCAGAGGCCGGCTCCCCTCTGTTCGCATCATCATATTTTTTTCCCCCAACTCCCATTGGGATCTCCGAATTCATGCCCCCACGGTCACCTGGGGTGTCGTGTGGGGGTTGAAAATGTCAAAATGTCAATATTGCACAAAACAATTCCAAATTTGGCCATATTTTTTTTTCTAGATGAATAGAAGTAACCAAACTTGGGTATATTGGTAGGAGAGCAACAGTGTAATTGCAATCCTCCAAGGTCCTCCCTGGGTCTGACAGGGGGTGGGGAAATGTCAAAAAACTCAACATTTTAGAAAAAATGGTCGGATGTGGTCCTCTATGTGGGTTACTGACCCTTTGACCATTTTATAGTATTTTTTGGTGAGTTATGTTGGAGTTTCATGAAGATTATGTTTTGTAGGTAATTTGGGGTATGGATGATTTCATGTACGTTATTTTTTTGGTGTGTTATGGATTAGTTCATCGATGAGTTGTGTTTTTAGTTATTTTTGGAGATATGGCTTGAGTCATCGACAGTTACATTTTTGTGGGCCGCCATCATACTGGCAGGGCCACTAGCCTCTGTTGTGCATGTGTACAGGGCGGATCCCAGGATTTGACAAACGTCAAATTACCGGGGGGCTGAAAGCTAACTGTCCAAAAAAGGTCAATAAAAAATGGCTGATTTGCATGGGAATAAAAAAAAAGGAGATTATTGCAGAATTAAACCGGGGGCAGCGCGCCCCCCGCTGCCCCTCCCTGGATCCGCGCCTGGTGGTAGTGTTATGTGTATGAGTTCATCGACTATATGTTTCACGTCACCCATGGATATGTCCCGTCTGTATGTCCGTGAGAAACAATGTTCAACCATGGATGCCAGAAATCGTTAATTGATTTTGGTTGGTGGAAGGACATTGCATGGTTTACGTAGGGTGCTCTAGTGTCCCACGTTTAAGGGGCGTTTTTGCCAGTAATGAAAGGGTGATCTGGTGTAGTTTAAGTTCTCCTTTAGTGATCGCGACATTCTGCAGAGACATGTATTATGCTTCGCGTAATCCTAGTTCCGCTTGTTTAATTTATTTTTTTAGAGAAAGTCCCATGGTAAGGGCATGTTGGCCAGAATTAGTGAATGTCTGCGGTATTTTATAGTTCATAGTGATCACCATTTAGCGGGATAGACCATCACATAATTGAGTTCACCTGTTACTGTTCATTTATCTTGTGTTACTCTTGTTTTCTATCCCCCTCCTGGTGGTTCTGATCGTCTTGGTCGTCTTGTGAAGCATATGCTGACACAACAGACTACTATCCCCTGTACCCACCAATGTCAGTGTTCCTGTAGATTATGACCATTTTGCGAGCTATGCCCATATGACAGTAACACTATTTTCTTATTACCCCATCGGACCTCAGTACTTCATTAATGTAAAGTGTTTATGATGAGTTTATGTACAAAAAATTCTTAAACATATGATGATTATAGATTAAAAGGACAGAAAGCTAAATGTAAACAGTACTCTCTGTAATAATGCCCTAGGCATGAAAATGTCTTTCTAGGGATATTCTATTATAGTCATTTTGTCTCAAAATTTAATATAATTTCCCTGGCAGCCATCCGCGTGCCATATCTGGAACCACCTAAGACCACCGTGCTTCATACACAAAAGATTTATTTTTTTCAACAACTCAACACCATGCAACGATGGCTACATCCATCGTTTTTGCAAATGACATACTACCCACAATATGGCAAATCATTGCCCCAAACTACTAATGAAGTGGCATATTTAATTCCCATGATAAAACTTGGGCCCCTCAAATCTGGTTTTGCTGTTCAGGAAAATCTGTTTATCTAGTTATGAATAGAACATCAGTAGATGTAGAAGGGTGCATTCTGAGACTCTGTCCTGATTTCTGTACTTTTTACTCCCAACTTTTTCTGTTGGGTTTCTGTACTTTTTACCTCACATACACCCCACAGCAATCACTTACAACCACCTCCAAAACCCATCCACGACAATCCCTGTACAAATCCATCAAATTTAATCCACAGCGTGCACCTGTGCATTCTTATCAAAAATTGATTTATACAAATTAACAATTTATCAAACGCGGTATCTGTACAATTCTTAATCCAAATTGATTTATAAACAATAAATTTTTTTATATAGCGTGCATCGGTACATTCTTATCAAAAATTGATTTAAAAACGAAGATATTTTATCTATAATAAAAATGTGATTGGCAACTCAAGCGGTATTGCAGTGTGTTAAAATAATCACGAGAAACCATCTTATGACTTTTTCCAATCATTTCCTCAACCCTAGAGTACGATTGGAAAGGTCAAAAATTTTGTTGAAGCTTTGCATAAATAATGATCTTTCACAGTACTTAAATGGCTATTTGATCGAGAACAACTTCAAATGGGAATAGCTCAAGCTGCCTTATGGTCATGAAACATATATTGCGACTCTGTAAAGAAATGGGGCCGCAAGATATTGAGCGGTCTATTATACAGGCTGCTTTATGGGTCATGAAAATATAGTGAGACTCTGTAAAGAATGGGTGCTACAGATTTTGATTGGCCTATGATAGAGGCGTGCCTTTATGGGTCATGAAAATATGGTGAGACTCCTGTAAGAATGGGTTGCTTACAGATTTTGATCCTGCTATGGCTAATGCTGCTAAAAATGGAATATGAAAATAAAGTGGACTTTGCAAGACTGGGGTGCCCAGATTTTGATTGGCCTATTGAATAAGCTTCGAAAATGGGCAATTTGAAAAAAAAAAAAAGAAAAAAAAATATATGGACCTTTGTAAGAATTGGGTTTCCACAATTTTTTAGGGCTATAGCATAGGCTGCTAAAAATGGACATGAAAATATCGTCCGATTATGTGATATATGGAGACATGAAATATCGTCAGACTATGTGATGAATGGAAAGACTAGGAATTTAACCTGATAAAAAAAAAATCCCGACTGAATAAAATTTCAGTCGGGGAATTTTAATTTTTTTAGATGGTTTTTTAAATTGCCTGGACTGATATCCTCGGGATGCTCCCTGAGTTGACCAGGCCAATCTCTGAACTGGTTGCTGGAGAAGAACGCTTGTACAATTTCCAGCATCCTCGAGATCCATTTTCCCAATTTAGAGGTTGCATTTTGAGAAGTTTTTCATAATCATAGTATTTCAATGATGAGTCCACCAAGAACAGCTGAGTCTAACTTCCGTTGACGATCATATTTACGTTTGATCTGCCATTTCTTTCTTCTTTTAAGTATGTAAAATTCCAAATTAAATCGATGTAAATGCGTACAATATCAGCGAAAAACCTACCCCAATATTTTACCATTTTTTTTGTTTCGTTTCTTTTCATGTACAATTTTTCTAACGTTTTCTTTCATCCTTCGATTCTATCTCTCACCTCTAAAAGTCGCTTTTCCCGCCTTTCAAGCTCTCGTTCCATTTACGATTTCATCATCTCCTTCATTTTTATTTATTACTCAGCTAGGACTTTCATTTTTTTTATTTTTTTTTTTGTATCCGTTTTGACAAGTCTACAAGTCCCAATGCCCACTATCCACCATAGGTGCTCTGCAGAAACCCACAGCCCGCTCCAGTTGCTTTCAAAATGAAGCTCATTATGCTCCCGTAAGCATGAGTGCGATTAGCAATTTAATCTCCCTTGCTTCAGCAGTAGATCTGCTATTTTTTGCAGCTGTGCCTTGATCCACTCTGTTTAAGTTTTTCGGCTCTGGTTTTGGAGCTGGTGGAGTTGGGGGGGGCTCGGTTTAGGAATGGTTTTGGTTTTGGAGCCGGAGTACGATGATACTGTCTCCTTGTCCCGCTGCTACTATCGATGCCACGATGGTTGAAAATAGCAAGACCTATCGCGCTTAAGATCGATTCTATCGTAACACCCTCGCGTCTGAACAATTCACCGACTCGATCACGTAGACTTCCTTCGCTTTCGATGAAGTTTTTAATTGTTCTAAGCAATCTTTGAAGAGAATTTCGGACTTGTTCTTGTTCCGCCATAATCTGTCAAATCATCGATTTCCGATTGAGTTCTCGAGCTCTTTTTTGCATCTTCTTCATTCAGGAAGGGCCGAGGTTCTTCATCTTCAAATCCCTCATACGTAGGGTTGACGATGCTAACAGGATCTTCCCCCTTAGATTTTAAGCCTGCGAGTTCGTTGGCTTTTTCGTTACTTCTTTGTACGGTCCTCGTAAACATCAGACAGTCTTTTGAGTTGTCCTTGCTTCATTCAAAAATTTCGAATTTCTTCGTGGTCGACGATCGAATCGCTCGCTGAGTTGGATGCTAGCTCATCCGATTCGATTTCGCTGTTGAGTATTGGCCGTCGAATGGGTGTCTTTAGTCACTGGTTCTCGACGGTAAATCTAGTTCTCTGCGCATTGGTGGAGTATTGATCTTCTACTAATGATCGCACTAACTTGCTTGGCGGAGTCTTGAGTTTTTTTATTTGTGCTTTTAAAGTCCGCAACACCTAAGACATCGCTTAAAAACCATGTTCCTCCCACACCATAATGGTTTTTGATGTACTAAGAACTAAAAATTTTCGCGGGTTTCCTTATGCAGTTAGTATGGTTTTTCTCCCGTTATATTTAACAAAAATTCCATCGTCCGTCATCGACCATTTTGTGTCCAGTTTTAAAGTGCCCCTCCCTCTATTTCGATCTTTTTCCCTTGTCTTTCGATGTAATTTTCCCAAGCGTGGAAAGTTTCTTCATTTCTTTCTAATCATTAGTTCCTTTCGATTTGTTTCACTCAAGCTCTATGTTTTGGAATTCTACCCATTCCTGAGATTTTGCGAGTCGTTCTTCATTTCTTCGATGTAATTTTTGTCCGCCTGTTTCATCACTGCTCTCCCATTCAACGCTCTCGACGATGCTGTTCAGTTTTTATCGTTCCACCTCCAAAATCCGTTTCTTCAGTTGCTCCAGTTGTATCACCTCCTGTAGCATCCCATACATCTACTTCCTCGTCAACTTTTTCCATCTCAAATCTTCACGCGGTAATGGATCAAAATCAACCATTTTTTTTCGCTTTTTATTTTATCCTAAAAAAAAGAAAATGGCGACTATTTACGGACACAAATTAAATCCGATGCTAAACCTTCGCGTTACGAAAGGCCTCAGGTTCGTCGCACGATAAGCCACACTCCGTACCGAGCACTACTAGGCCCTGGCGGGCACTCCCAGTGAGATTTCCCGATCTCGGAAAAAAGATGTTAAATCCAGGGACATCGATGTTGACATTCAGTTGGATTTGAATTCCAGCAGGAGCCATAACGATGCCACAGAACGATAGTGAACATCTCGAAGAGCATAGTGTCCCAGATTGAAGTAAACAGAAGGAAATGAGCGTTTTTTCACTTGAATGATGCCGATATTTTCATGTTTTACGAGACATTTGGATGCCGCAGGACGTGAATGCGATATATGAGGGCATCCAATCGGCAGCTGTACGAAAATCGGATCGATGCTGGAGACGCGGCGAAATAATGTTGCGACTGACGTGGCGATTGGAAATACATACGATAATCTCTTCTGCATTCCCCTGGATTTATGAGATGCTGTCTTCCCACAACCCGTTCTTCCAGGGTGAACTCAAGATCGCTTGTCTTACGGGCTGACATTTAACGATTTTGGAAATCGTAGTGACACGGACACAGCAGCCAGCTAACGATTTCCGATATCCACTTGGAATTTGAAGTTCACACATCCTCCGAGTTTTGGCTACGATTCTGAAAACCAGCAGATGGGTAGTTTCAATGTTCTGTACGATATAATCCCACGGCATCGTAAAGATCTGTAAATTAATCAGACACAATTTGGAACTTTGCAATGGCACCTCAGGCCCAAGAGCAATGAAGGGTATTTGATTTTGTTTTGTATATCCAACGATGGAAGGGCAAAACTACCAGAGAGACTCCGAACAAATTCTACATCCCAAACTATAAAAAGGTTTCTGTCACTCTAGACCGCAACCCAAATCAGATCTTTTCCAGCGGCATGAAACCTTCTCAGATGTTAGTGAAATCAGGAAACATTTTGCTGATGGGAAACACAAACGTTGCCTCATTCGTTCAAGGAAGGTCATTTGGCTGATGTGAAAGTTTGCCTGAATATCTACCCACAATTATGGGTCTTTGGCTGTATATGAGATCGAGCGTGATGTTCCACGATTCATGGAAGCGGGAGAAAAATCGAAGGTGATGGTCAATCCATCCATATAGAGATAGAAAGGGAACAGAGGCGCTGGAAACCTCGATGCTTACATATTTTACGTGCAGGATGGTATGCTGATTTCGAAAATGGGCGGCTTAGTAGTGTGCTAATAAAATGGTAATACTAAACAACCGCAACTTCTGCGATGATCGTAGGAGCGCCTCCTGCGGAAAAACAGAGTTCACCCTTGACCTACTTGAGAGTGAATATAAAAACTTTTTTTGAATTTTATCATTATCGTGTGTCCTACTTGATGTACAATAAGGCTTACTTGAATCGAAAACGGTTTTCGAGGATGACAACGTAATTCGATCGATCCCTCCTGGTGTCCAAAATCGGATGATTGGAAGGACAATGCGCTGACAATTTGGTTTCGAAACCTACGGAATACAAGACGGTCAAATGTTATTTATCATAGCTGATTGCAGCATTAATAATCTATGAAAAAGAAAAACCAACTGCTATCTACATTGTATCCTTCAGGCGGTAGACACCGGAATTCCGGTATGGGTTTCTTACTCAAAAATATAATTCGGTTGTGACGGATCTTAGAGAACAAATCAAATGGCTGGCGTTATTTTACTGTAAAGATCGTGAGAGTTTTCGAAGAGCACGGAGAACGATGTCATTCACACTTTGGAATGAAAGAAAAAAAGGTTTTTCGCGATAAACTGCTAAAATAAGCATTCGAAACGTAATACTTTATTAATGAACAACCAACGAGTTATAAAGTTATAATACCCGCCAATTTTGTCGTAAATAAAGATACAGAATATCGAACAAATTTTAGACCAGATAGAAACCCCGCCTAAGCCATCCACGCTGGATTTTCCGACGCCAGCCGTCTAATCATCCGACTGATGAATATTAGAAGGAAAACTATAGGCTAGCGGACTGACGTAAGCAAGGATAATCTAGGTACAACATATTACCTCGGAAGAGATAGCCCACTAGATGAAACCTAACTAAATAAGTTATACGCTAGATACGAAATTCATCTTGGGGGCTTAGTAACCAAATCGCTAAAATGCAAATTATTGAAGGATTACTAAATTGGTAGGATGGGTTTCTACCCCAAAACTTAACGTTCGTTGATAGTGAAATTAAATCAAAGTTTAAACCAAGAACCGTTCATAGATATAGCTTTGAGCAAATTACTTGTATGTTTTTATCATAAATTCGGTAATCTATAGCGCCCAATCAGCAACCTAATAACCAGTAATCACGAGAAAAAAAAATCGATAGAGACAATACCAGTTGAAATAGATCAAATCGATGAAAAAAAAATTCCCTGTCAGATTATTCTGATAGAATTTTTTTATTCGCTCTTTTGAATGAGTACCTTTTGCCTGTGGTTTTGGATTTGGTTGATGTATACCATAGACATTTCTCACTATATTTGAAATACTAGCATGACCAAACCCATTCTTTGCTGCAGCGGTCATGCTTGGAATATTCTTGCTCACCAGTTTTTCTCTACACTCAGAACAATCGAAATTGGAGGCTTCCTACCACCACCTCTTCTTCAGCATGCGCTTTTCTTACATTAGCTGATGCAGTTAAGTTTGAATAAGATTATTCGATGTGATTATTCGTTTTGTTTATTGTCATGTGATCGATTGAAGATCTGATGGAATATCTCCCTTGAAACACCGTACAACCATGAACTGAAAATGAATTTCGCTTTTTTGTTTATGATATAGACCTATGCGTAATATCCCTTATGATTTGAGCGGACTTCAAAACTCCGCATCGTCTTCACATTCAAAACAGATCCGTCCTCTTTCGCTCCATAGTTTTTGAAAATCGGATGTGTGGCCGATACAGTCCCCCAGGGCACTCTTTGATTTTTCTTTATATATATTTTTTCTTTGATTCAAAAATAATTTTATTTCATATCTAATTTTTTCAGAATTTCTTGCTGGCGCAGATAGTCTGCTCAAGAAAAATTATTTCTGCTTATATGTCGCTCTGAAAATTATTTCTGCTTAGGAAAAAAATTATTTCTGCTTAGATGTCCTGCTCAGAAAAATATTCTGCTTAGATGTCTGCTCAGGAGTCTGCTCAAGAAAAATTATTTCTCTCAAGAAAAATTATTTCTGCTTATATGTCTGCTCAAGAAAAATATTTCTGCTCCAGAGTCCTGCTCAAGAAAAATTATTTCTGCTCAAGAGTCTGCTCAAGAAAAATTATTTCTGCTTAGAATTTTCCATAAATAAAGATGGAGAATTAGATGAAATCAAAAGAAAGAACTAATTCCAAAACGACGAATGTGCTCAAAACACGGAAGAAGCAAGAAAAAAAAACCAGCTCCCGCAAGCAAAACCACCAGCGAAAGTGACAGCACCCACGTTCAAACAGTCAAAGATCCAAAAAAAGTGGCGGCTGGAAAGGTGCGGCTGTCTAAACAAAGAACGGCTAGCAAAATTACAAGCTTTTGAAAATTGACAAGAACCTCTTACGCAAATCTCAATTAGAACCTGAATTTGAAAAACAAGATCCTGGTCGACCTCTATTCCTCTTATTATTGGAGGGATTAGTTATTATCATAGGTGTAATACCAGTTTTTCGGATACCCAATGGGCCATTTCATTTGCTGATTCAGCCTTTAACCCCCATCTACACATCCACAACACCCCCAAAAAGAAAAAAAGTGATATATTCGATGATTTCTACGTACAAAAAAAAATCTTGAGATTTAATTTCTTAAGATATTTTTTTTTTTGTTGTGAGCCCAATCCCAAAAAGGTTCCACGGCTTCGGTTTTCTAGGTCGTCTTAAGGTATACATTTTATAGAATTCCAATCGGGTTCTGTTTCAATATGCTCTCTTCTACTCCACAGTTTATCACATACGTACGCGCTTATAGGTAAAATTCTTCATCTCAATTTTGACACTTTGCGACCTATTTTTTTCAAGAAATGATAAATTTCACTCGCTCCTGGGAGTCCTCTTTAGCCGCTTGAAAGGTAAACTCGTCAAAATTGAATTCGTCTAACACAAAAAATAACCTAACCAAGCGATTTTCATTGCAGATTTTTCATGGATTTTTTAAAGCGCATGTGCAGCCTTTTAAAATAAAGAATTTTCAATTTGATCGTACATTTCTTCCTTGCCAAGAAGTGGGTCTTTGTTTTTTACGTGGAACTTCGACAAACAACCGTTTGATGCCATTGTTGGCATTTATCCAAGGGGGTGTATGGAGGTTTCGGCTCTTTTCGGTTTTTCTTTACACAATTGACAAAAACATTTTTTGTATTTTGTTGGTGCAGTCATTTTATTTAAAAAAATCCACACTAATAAATTTAAAGTGGATTATTTTAACATAGTTCTGTTTCCTTACAATCATTCAACATCAAGTATATGTCCTCTTTTTTTCAATTCTAAGAATTGCTGGCAAATAATTTCTGTCTCTTTATTTTTCATCTTTTTTTACTTAAGTAGCGAGCAGAATTTTTCTAACGAAATGCCTTTATCTAGTTGTCGTATTGTAAAATACATCATCCCCCAAACTTAAAATCACTAATTTTCGTAAATATACCTCATCCGATTATTCCATTTATTTGTTTCCATTTTATTTTATAGCTACTTTTTATTTCCTAAATACATTTTTTGGTAAATGAATATCTGTCCATAGCTGGCCGCTAATATGAGCATATATATTCACCCTCTTGGTGTCATGAAGCATGATTAATAATAATAGAGGGCGCACACCCTGTTAGTAAGTAGCAGAAAATCACAGTGAAAATCAAAATTCATTTTTGTTTCATAAATAAGTAACGCGGTAAGAGTTATTTTAGAACCGGTAAAGTATTGTCAGAACCGCTTAAGCATTTCAAAAATGTCACAACTCAAATAGTTCCCGACGCGGCGATAGTCTAGATAGATAGTAAACAATACAAAATCCTCTAGCATTAGGCAGCATTTATATACACCACCAGTCATAACCCAAATATCCCCCGAGGCCATTAGTCTAGCCAGGCCTGCGGGGTTGAAGAGTTTAGTTGCAGGTGTTTGTAATAGCCTAAGGCAACTTCTTGGTTCGAGTCCAGAGGGTATGCTACATAATACACACACACAATTGCTTCTATCTCAATACCGCACACAGACACGCTGTTGTGTTACCTATGAAAAAATATAAATTCCAGTATACCAAGGAATAGCCCTGCATTGGTAAGTGTATGATTTTATCAGTGGTAAGGTAGGGTACTGTGATATCCCCAAAATATTTCCATATCAGATTATTTTTATTTCTCTCACTTTTTTCAAGGTGTAATTGTTTCTGGCTGCAACATGGGGTACATCAATCAGGCACAGGCATCTTCAAAACCGAAAGCATGTTTGTGGATTTATCTCCTAAAATTACTTTGTCCGTCATCTCCAGACAAAGCTCTTTTATTTAATTCTTCGGTATATATTATATGTTGTTAGGATCTTATTACAACCATTTTTCTCATGTGTGGTTTCTGATCACAAAGACTTTTTTTGTAGCTCAACAGTAATATGATTTTATGATTAACTGATTTTTTTCACCCCTTTACGCTTTTTTCTCTTCTCATCAAACATTTTTGAAACTATACAATTTGCCCTTAATCCCACGATGTCTCTAATTAATTCACCCCCCGTTTTCATCTTTAATATACTGGTACTTTTTTGTTCTTTCCTGATGGAATTCCTGACGGGTTTTTTTCTCGATTTTGCTTGTCTCAAAATAAATTTTCACATCGGGGGAAATTTCTTTATAAAAATCTTCCGTTTCTATTTTCATATAACCGAGAATCAGTATGACAACATCCATACAAAGTTTTGCCTTATTTTCCATATTTGGCTTTAATATATTTGTAATGAAAATTGTACTTTTTTGTTTTGGAATTTCTGAAATAGTCATATCGAGATATATCGGCTTATCGGACCTGTCTCAATTTTTTTCATGTGGATTGCTATCACATTTTTTCTCAAATATGGTACATCGTTGAAAATTCGGTTTGCTGGCTATTTTTTTGCTTTTTCCTCCGAGTTAACTAACTGGATATCCACTCTTTTCTGACATTTCCTAGTTTTTTGCCCAAACGGAGTTATTCATCAATTGAAGAATCTTTTTTAAATCAGAGTAGCTTTAGTTCTAAGTTTTGTATTCAGGTCTATATAGGATTTCATGAAATCTTCCTCTTTGACTTTATACCACGATGGATTTTTTTCAAAACAATCCAATTCCTAATATTGTTTTAGTGCTAATTGATGTATTCGTAACTTTTTGTTATCTCTAAATTTGGAATAAGTTTTTCTCCTTATGGACAATTATTCTTTCTGGCAGCTAGCGGATAATCGTTATGGAGATCGTGCTTTTTAGGGTATTCAAATCTACCTCTAGAAGCCACGTATAATCATTCCAATTAGAAAATTCATTTCGTGTCATCTCACTTAAAATTTCCTACCGGTAATTTTTCACTCATGGCCCATCCATAGAGATTATTGGCATCTAAATATTGGATAAATTTTGACGGTTTTTGTGGGATCGTAATTATCACCTAAATATTTGTTGTTTGCTTTAGAATATCTGGTAGGAATTACCGAGACTCCCCCTCTAATACCATTTTCAATCATGAGAATCATATCAATATCTGTGAGAAGTTCCAGCCTTGCTCCAGTTTTTTTCTCACGCCAGTGAGTCTACTCTTGATTTAGCAGATGTCTCACCTGTACATTTCACCCCTAATGGTAACAGTGGTTCAGGGTACTTGTGTAACAAATTTTTAATAACTCTGTAATTATACCTAGTCAATCAATGAACATTCTCAGTTAATACAGTCTCATTGCTTAATGCCACAATTTCAAATATATAATAAAACTAATCAGGCACAGTGAACATGGTTACCCAAGACTGAGATTGTGATCACAAAACCTGTATGCACCATGCAAACATGTTTGTGATTGTTCTTTCTGGTTGTCAGGAACAGTGTCCTTGAATACCAGAGCAACTAGGGACACTGTTTATCTTCATGTCCAGTGCTACCAAGGTGGTCTTTTACCCATTGCATGCTTGTATCTATTACAAAAAGTACTCCATGCAGATCATGTAGGCCTATTTTAGGACTTTGCATGCAATGCCATTGAAATGGAAATTAAAAAAAAATGGCAAGATATTTTAGAATTATTGCTTTGATGATGGGGACCCTGGGAAATAACGATACTCATTAAAATGTCTTTGTGCATGTTGGACTATTTATTTAATGCGGATGAATTTAGTGTATTCGGACAATGCCTTTTCTCCTCAACAGTTCAACAGTTTTTCCTTGTGCAATTTTTGAGAACCAGCAACCGAGGACCAAAACAAGCAGTTTCTTGTTTTAAAACCCAGAGAGTTTTTACCCAGTCTCTCTGTCATTGACCAGGTTTAAAATGATACATTGTATGGATAAACCTCTTGTAATAACTGCTATATTCTGCGATGAGGATTTCTATTCACATTTGACTTTCATTTTCGTTATAACCAAGTTGCATGTCATATAAATAGTAGTGCCCAATTCTACATGTGGGACCTAAGGTCATTGAGAATTTATTTTGGGGTAGCTCTATACATGTAACCAAGCCATTTTGTAAAGAAAACATATAGGCCATGGGTTATTATTTTACAAGATGATCAATTGCTAGTAAAACTGATGCAAAGTTAACATGGAAAGTTGTCCTTGATAGTTTATTCCCTTATCTATCGGATGACCTAATAGATCGAAGAAGTCCCACAGTATCAGTTTTAAATCATTTCTAACTAAATCTCCACACCATTCATTCAGTGAACAAGACTCCTGATAGGATATTCGAAATATCTGATTGATTATAACAATTGTTTTCCATTTCCTTGGATTTGTTGTGGAACACTCTATACTTACTGATTTATTAACAATCCTGATGAATCTATTTACCGATATCAATTTAAAGTTTCACAGACAGTCGCCCTATATGGCCATATTTTGTTATTGATAAGGCTTACCTCACAATTGAATTCAGTAAATTCTCATTATTTTACAAAACAAAAACAAAAAACAAAAACACAAAAGTATTAAAGCTTGCTATTTTTGCAAAGTTTACATCAATCCTTCAAGTTATAGTTACCCTACAGTATGACATTGAAAATAACAATTTTTTATTGCAATAATTAAAAGTTGCATGTGAGATTTTAAGTAAAGCACATCCTTCTTTATAGTTTGAAGGAAAGCCTTCAAAAAAGTTATTTGCACATTTCAATTTATTGTTCTGACAAATGTTGTATTTATACAATTGTTATAGGATCTTCATTGGACCCAGTTGTGTTGTAATTTCTCTGTATGCTACTTGAAGGTGACTTTAAAAACCCTCCCTCCCATCCACTTAGAATAGATACACACTTGGAATAAAGTATTGGAGGAGATATTTGTTGAAGATTAATGACTCTGGTATTAACAAGACACACACTTCCTTTTTAAAAGCGGACATGATGTATTAAAAAATATCAGACATAATGAAAAGGACCCTTACTGAAATCACTTCCACCAGTTTTGAAAACAATTTGGATGTTTTACATTCTGTAAAAACAGTAAAAACAGGAAGAGTTCCAGAGGGAAGGTTGGCAATCGTGGCAATTTCTGGAACAGAAAACCAGGGTGTTGACATCCCTGCGAATGTACAGTGTATCAGCATGTTTTGTGACACAATTCAAAAGCATGTCAGACCCAGATCAGCATTGTGTTTTAGGCTTGTAGTAAGATCTTGATCGGCAAGTGAAAGATGGATTAGCCGGGATTACACATATACAAGAGCAATGGTCCGTGAGCTAATTACAGCATGGTTTTCAGTTTAGTAAATGCTGGCAGTATGTCCGCATCCTTTTTCCAGAAATTGCCACGAACTGCCACCTCCCCCTCTGGAACTTTTCCTGTTTTTACTGTTTTTACAGAATGTAAACATCCAAATTGTTTTTTTTCAAAACTTGTGGAAGTGATTTCAATAAGGGTCCTTTTCATTTATGTCTGAATATTTTCGTATACCAATTAATGGCGGCTTTAATGAAATTAATGAAAAGAAACCAAAAATTTATGTTAAAGGCACTTTGCAAAATCAGAAATTCAAAAAATTAAAATTAATAATCCAGATTTGAGCATGTCTTGCACAACCTAACATACCCTGCAAGCAACCTAATGAAAACAAAGTCAGATATATTGGGCATTTGTGTCTGTAAACACTTTTACAATACGTAATTGAATGAGGTTCATATATAATTTGATATTGCTCTTTTCCTTTTTGTCATTTTTGCATTTTGAATAAAATAACGTAGGCGAATTATATAGACTTAGATTACTCCTGCAAATTTCGAATATTTGTACTCTTTGGGTCAATTATTGTGACAATCAACGATGCTGGAAGGATTTCCGGTCAATGCGTGAGATTGTCTTTTTTAAAGACTATTCTTGTTAAGCATGGCGTCGTATTAAAGGCCAGGAGCTGTAAAATACCAGGCAGGATCTAGCTCATAATTTTTAATGCACACTTTTCTGAATTTTTCGAAAAACATCCGCTAGTAAAAGAACATCTGATTTTAGATATAGATCGTGATATTCTCTCATGGAGTTCATATCAAAATCATTCCAGACCATTTTTGCATGGCGGTAGTCATTATCAGAAATGTGCTCTTCATAAAGTTTCTTGAATAAAATGCCCTCTTTTGATGGTTAATATACCTTCATCAAGTTTTTCTAGAGAATTAACATAATCGTAAGGCTATTACTCCCTTCTCAGTAGCAATTTTCGATGCTCTTCATTTGAGAAGAAAAATTTTGGTAAAAAATTTTTCGTTGGAAATGAAATTTCATCTAAATTTTTCATACGATTTTGCTAGACCACTAGCCATAAACTTAAAAAAACTAATATATAAATTCTAAGATCACGTGTTAATTTCCAACGTTTTTTGTCTTTATTACAAAAAGTTCAACAGTAATTTTTTTGGTAAAGGATATGTACTTTTCCTCATTATTGGGAATGCATTCAATCTTCTTTCCGTTTTAACCTGATTGTTGAAAACAGATGAGAATACATAAACCGGAAGAAGAGATATGGAATATCATGGGAAAAACTGTTGGCACTCCTATTATTCGAGAAGAGTGCATTGATTATGAACCGCTCCTCTGAATTTCCCGGTGAAATGGCAGTGATCTCTAATTTTTTGTCTTCCGGAAGGAAAAAACTATGTGCAGATTATGACAATTTTTAGCTTTGAATATGATTCTTGTTCTTTTTCATTCCATATCATAATTAGTCACAAAAATATATGGTTGTTCTTTTTATTCCAAATCGGATCGTAATATCACGGAATTTTTTTCTAATGTTTCCACAAAAATTTGGGATATATCTTCATCTCTGATTTTTTAGTCTTAAATTACGGATCTTGAGAGAGAGTACACGGAATCATCAAAACATTTTATGTAATAACCAGAACAAGAGGGTTTGTGTTTTTTGATGGTTTTTCGGGTGTAACTTTTTCTGAATTTGGTTGGACATGGGAAATTGTCGCGGTAAACGATCAAAAATCGGCGTATACTACGATTGGAACTTTCGGTGATTATAATGATGTTTAAAATATTGTGTTCTCCTTTTGCGGGATATTTATTTTTACCGATTCATGTAATCGACAGAAATCTTCGTGTATTGCAATGTTCTTTGGATGTGTAAGAAGGAAAAGTAGCAGTTGTGACAATAGTATTTTGTCGCATGCTTTTTGAATTTTTGATTGTTAGGAGCAGCCTACTCAAATTTTTGACCACGCAGTAATGCTGCACTTCCACTCATCCATCAGTTTTTTCACGAAAACAAAAGAATGTCCAATTTCATTGTTCTCAATTCGATGAGGACTTGTTCTTAGAGGATGCAATCGTTTTTTTACATCATATCAGGCGACATTTACAGAAAGTGAGGATTATTTTTTTCAAATTGCAAATATCTTTGAGAGGAGTAGGAAATGACAATTTCCCTCACAAATAGATTTACAGCATTTGACTTTTAGGTTATTTATCGATTATTTATGGATTAGCGATTCTGTGGATATACAGCTCTGGTAACTGCCCACTTATAAACTTTGATCCTCATTTTTAAGATTATTAATGCTTTCTTATCAGCTAAGAATTTTGGAAGGGGAATATGATGATCCTCCATTGGCTGGCTTTTTCAGTGTGATTTTTAAAGATACAATAGATTAAAAAAAAAAAAAAAAAAAATATTTTTGAAAAGTGGAATGTTTCTAAAAGATTTTAGACCATTTTCATATAAATGACATCTAGATTACTAGCTGCAGTTAATTCTATACCACTCAGAATGGAGCTTCTATCACTATTTCTCCTGTTTGTAAATCTGTTTTTTTCCAAAGCCAACGAAGAACTAACACACCTTTTGTCTGTCGCAGGTTTCCAAAAGCCTAATTACACGTTTGTAACAGGTAGACAAAAAACTTTCAGGATCATATCCAGGTTTTCATTATATTATGTACTGGCTGGTAAATCTTGAGAGCTGATAATTCCTTCCGAATTTTAAAGATTGTCTTTCTTCTCGAGACGTTCCAACAACATTATAACTTTGGAGTTCATCAAGAACGTCCAAAAGGTAATTAAAGATTAATTTTCCCTCAAAATACTTGTAAATCTCTTTTTTCATCGAGAGTATCCTCGAAGACCAGCAGTCTGCTTCTCTTTCAGCTCACTTAAATTATAATCTCCTCTTGTTCTTCTTTCTTCCGCAAGTTGTTCTTTTCTCTCTTTTTATGCTTCATGTTGTTCAGGAGGACGCAATTTCAGATATTTTATAAAAAGTTATGGTTTTTAAAGCGAGAGTAACCTTTGTCCCTTCTTTTTGGCTATCTTTCAGCTTCTGCCTGTGGAATTGATGTATTTGATTTGAATAAAATATCCTCGCGTTCATCTCTTTATTGTTTTAATATATAATATCAATTCATAAGCAGCCCAAAAACAAAACCACGATTAGTTATTTTGATTCATTAAGATTTTTTGGTCAATGATTTTTTGTTGTATTTTTGGCTAGCTTTAATACGAGAGGTTTTGGTCTTTCATATAACTCTTGCTGTATTTTTTACCCGATGCAGTTGGAACTCCAAGTTTGTCTACAAAACTCACTCCTCCTTGTATTTGGATAACACGTCTCACAACAAAAAATTTTTTGGATTATTTTTATAGTAAGTCTAATCCATTTTTTGCATTGTAGAAAACAAAAAGATTGATCATTTTTTCAACTTTTGACTCGAGAGTGATATCTTTTTCATTTTATGAAGTTTTCTTAGGGAAGCTTCCATTTTTTTTTTTATTCTAAAAATTTTTTTTTAAACAAATTTTTTTTTTTCATCAAACGAAATACCAAACCAAAATTCCTGTCTCTGTGATTCCTGCCACGACTAAAGTCCAACTCTCTTTTTTGAATAGCCTCTTTTTGATCCTCGTCTAGATATTCGTGGAGTTTTGGCTCGGAGGAAAATCTTCTAGCTGAATGCCATCAGATTGTAATACTGTCTGATAGCCGAGTCAACATATTTGAAGGTCGGTTCTGCATGACCTGCCGGTTCAGCGTATCGTTAATATAGTCTATTCTCTCCACCTGGCTTCATTCCATTGATCCCTATCACGTTGCATTTTTTCGATCTGTAAATTGTGCCTTTTACGCTCATCCGACGAGGCCATCCTGTGAAATGGAAATTTGCTCCCGTGAAACTTAGTGCATTTGTCAAGGCCGAGCCATCATCATCCTACAGTGCTGCCATCTTTGATTTTATCATCCAATTGCTATCAAGTCCTAAATTCCCCCACCGTTACATCATTTTTTTCTCGATCGTGAGAAAAATCTTCATCCGCAACCGCTATTCGACTGCTTTCCTCTGCGGCTGCTGACACAGCCGCAGGTGATGGTATATCGACATCCCTCATATGCTGCGGCTGCATTAGCAGCCGCTTCTTCATTTTACCTTTTCATTAAGACCGGTTGCATTTTCCATATTCCTATTTGGACTAAGGTTTTTGTATACATTGAGACTTCCCACATGGAGCTTCATGTCGCTCGAAACTCATACAATCCATAACCTACGCAAATCCAGGCTTTGCTTCTAGCGTAACTGCAGGGTAGTCTGATACCTCTCTATCGAGCTTGGGATATCGACTGCGGACTGGAATGGCATCCTCTACATTGGCTAAAACTGTTTTGCATCGACAGCTCTACCTTTACCTATTATGCTTGACCTAGATTTGTTGCTTTCGCTCACAGAAGCCCACTCATAAGTCCCTGATTGAGTCATTGGATCCCCAACCAGCCCTAGTAATTCGTAAGATGAATTCAAAACTCAAGGATCTATGACGGAAGTAATAATCCATCGAGGAGGTCTGTCGGTTATAAGCCCGATCTCGTCTGAAATTCGGTTCTACGTATTCTACCTTGTATGTATGACCGGCCCGCGCTACCGAATTTTCCGCTGGATGGCAATTTACCTCCTGGGAGATTGCGCTTCATAATATAGCCATCGCTGGTTTTCAGGACTTTCTGCTCACTCATTCTCATACCTCCGTGAGTGTAATGTTTTTCGATAGCAAAATATCTAGCGGATCCAAAACCATTCAGAGGAATCAAAATTTGCTGCCGAAAATTTCATTCGTGTTAATAACGAATTCGCTGCATATCCTCTCAAAGACTTCATATCGATTGCATTATTGAGAGCATTGAATGACCGCTCGGATGGAATGGGACAATTCATCTCGCTCAAAATCCGTCTAATTTGATAGTAAGCGTGAAATCTGAAGAGGCTCCTGATCATAGGATTCTCGTGGTGGAGCTCTTCTGGAAACACCGCAACCAGTGGTCCTGCCCCAACAGCAAAATTTAATTGATTCTGCCAAAACTGCATCGGATTAGACAGCCATTTTTGATAATTTTCATCTGTCCTGCCGTCTGGAATTTAGGAAGCTTGTAATTCACCCATATGTTTGGAAAACGATTCTCTGAAATTTTTTTTGCATTCACGTGAATTTCCTGTTTATCAACGAAAATGTATGTGTCGGTTCAAAAACACCACCAACACGATAGTCTATATCTTTATTGTAACTAAGCATCTTTATTTTTAGTAAAATAAATATGAAAAGTCTGAAATAATATTGACGCTAGCAAGGGAAAACCATACAAACTCGATGAAAATCTGGAAGGAGAAAAAATAGCACTGAAGGAGATACACATTGGGTTAGGAGGTACAATCTTACCAGGAATGATAATAAAAGATATGGAGCTGACATGGAACAATCCACGGAAGTCACTATTCCAGCTGGAAATTACACCTTTCAAAGTTTAGCTCAAAAAATAACTAACTAGCCGCGGTACAGGACTTACCCTCGAAGTGAAATCCTGACCGGATGATCGAAATGACGATTCCGGAAATTCTTCAAGTTTGGTTGCCAGAACCTATCAGATATATGGCTAGGTTTGGATGATGAAGATTGGCTAGACTCTGGCTTTGGAACTACACAGTGATATATAGTAAAGAATTTACTCCCAAGAGAATTTTAATTTATCTGAAACAAATAAGCACCACTAACAATCTCGCTAATGATCGTGATAAAATCAAGGGTACGCGCTGTTGAAAAACATTCCGATTATGCGCGACGTTATTGGAGAGTGTTACACGATCCGATACGAAAAACCGAGTTGGATGATACTTAATCCAGACATTTCAGAAATCGATTTGGATTTCAAAATTCAGTGGAACAATGGTGACGCTCATACACTGGATAATCACCGGATGCCTATTGACGTGTTACTTGAAATTAAGTAAAAAAATTTTTTCCAAAAATATTTTTCTAGAAATAAAAGAGAATGTCAATCTATGGTCTATCGAGTGAAATCGGAAAATCATCCAGCAGAGCTGGGGAAGTAGACCTAAAACATATGCATTGAAAAGTGAGGTTCTATCCAAATCTGGCGGTCGCAATGACGGTCGATAAATTTGGGGAAATCAAAAATTGTGGAATTAGCAGATCCTACTGAAGTTGGGGGGATGCTACAACCAATAGGTATGTAGATAATTAACGTAGCCCACCTAAACAACATAAAGTTGGATAAAAGTGGAGGAACAATTAGCGGAGATCTGAATATGAGTCTTCACAATGTGATAAATAGCGGTCCTCCAGTCAATGATGGAGATCTCGCTAACAAGCTTACGTGACTCGCTCGTGCACCACGAGCACGATGTAAAACCTTACGATCTCGGGAGATATATTGTCTTTCTCACGAAGATGGAACCAAGGTTTATTTTCAGTGAGAGCTAAAAGAACATAGTACTAACAATGGTAAAATGGTCGAAATTAAATACGTCATCGCCGATGGAGTAGACGCCAATCCACAGCAAACCGCGATTTCGATTAGAACCAATGGACTCTTTCCGGTAGACAACCCCGGAGGGATCTTGGTATCCTGCGACTTCTGTAGTACCATTCAAATTGACTTGGGAGCTCAAAATTTCCCGCGCCTTTGGACTCTGCTCGCTCTTTCAGCGAAACCGATGAAACATAGCGACAGCCTTCCCATAATGACTCGGTGGTAAAATTCATCAAAAAATCCACCAGACAACAACTATTTTTAACGATCAGATGGGGCGATGACACGATTAAATATTCAATAACGAACACAGTTGGACATATGGGTTCTAATCCCATATCCTACAATTTGGATACGTCCAAGCTAAATCAATAGCGTTTGAGTATAACGGAAGCAAACTTTGCATGTGGATAAACGGTGATCAAAAAAGAATGCTCGCTGAAGATTTATATCCACTAAGTACCATTCTGATCGGTTGTCCAACAGAAAAAAAACTAGGAATATTCAGTCTTTACAGACGCAATTTGTTCTCAACAAGAAATAATCCAGCTTTCATAGATTTTCACGTAGAGAATTATAACGACGACGAAGTCTTATCTACTAAAAAAATCTGACAAACAAGCGCACCGCAAATTTATCCCGAAATTCCAGAAGCGTCGAGGATCAAGGCGTACAATTTTGACTCAAAACACAAATCTATCTCTGAAATCAGAGAATTTTTGGAAGGTGAAGTAGATCATAGAGATAAGCTATAAGGAGAAAATACAAGACGTGTGGAATGTATTCTATAATCTCGCTCAAGTTTCAGGACTCATTGCAGTCAGCACAGGAGCTGGTGCAGTCGGAAACATGGCAAGTGGAGAGTAGGAGATTATAGTATCGATTCCTCTCGGAGGTATGGCGATTGTAGGTGGAATGATAAGCGCAGCCAGCGTGGCTATCGGAAAAGCGACTATGAAAAGGTAGAAAACACGTAGAGCATCACAAGAACCGCCGAGTCTAGTCTGAATACCGTAAAAGATCTAGTGTCCAACGCGCTGCAAGATGGAATTATTAGCAATGAAGATTTTCATCACATTTTAAGAGAAGCGGAGAATTACAGGAATCACAAGGCTAGAATCAAACACAGGACTAGAGCTTATCTCATCGAATTGACAGCTGAAGGGAGCCGAAGGAAATTCGAGAGAAAGTGAGGAAGTGGGATTTCCAGCTGGGAAAGGAAAAAAACAAGAATTAGAGGGAAATTCTCTCCGAAAGAGTCAATAAGAGAGAAAAAAAACAATTGGAATTAAATTGGTCTGTACAAATGAAAATAAAAATCATAGATAACAATTGGCGGAAATAGAAGCAAAAAATCGAAAAAAACTAGAAGAAAAAATCACAGATTGCAGTGGCAATCTGGGAAAATGTTAAAGAAATGAAGGAGCTATTTGATTAAATTGGTAGACAAACTAGATATGAAATTTAAGGCATCTATTAATCGCTGTGATTGCTATTGCAACCTATAACAATGGACAATAACAAAATCACAACTGGATATCCAGTTGAGATTTTGTTTTTTGACTTCACTTTCGCTTTTGCCGCGCTGTATTGTTTTCTTTTTCTATTTTCTAGGCCTCTGTCAGCTTCTAGCTATGCACGAAATTCTTCGTTTCGGGTGTCAAAAAAGATACGCAGCGTTAATCCAAGGTCGTGACATTATCAGTTTTGATTTAAAAAAGCAAATGGATATAAATTAAAAAATAGCAGAAATTTATACTAACAAAAAGGATACTGGAAAGGAGTTTCCGTTATTGACAAACTAGCGAAGGAAGCCAAGATGAGTAAGAATGTAGCTATGAATTTTTTGAAGAAAAAAAGCAGGCTTTGTGGCAGGATTTATGGTACCAGCACCAAAATATATTCCACGAGCCAAAATTTGATGTGAGTGTTCAACCCAAAATCATCAGGCAGATTTATTGTTTCTCCCTCATGATCGACCTGGAAACGGACGCAAGCTCTATACATATGCTCTAACTGTTGTGGATGTAGCTAGCAGATATAAAGAGGCGGATGATCTAGAACCAGAGCTGCTCGGAGGAAGTTGAAAAAGCTTTCGGAGGAAAATTTCGCTAGAAAAGGACTGACATGGCCAAATTAGCTTCAAGTGCGCTCATGGACGAGAATTCATGGGAGGGGTCTCAAAATTGATGAAAAGCCTAATGGACAACATTCATATAAGGTGAGCAGGGCAAATCGAGCGCAGGATATTGTTGAAAAGATTCAATAGAACACTAGCGGAAAGGCTATTTGGCTATCAGACTGCGAAAGAAATTTTTGTTGGAAGGTAGAGGTGAAGAAGAATGTGAGATTAGAGAGTGGGTTTTTGGGAGAACTGCCAGACGTTGATGCAGCTCTCTAAATGACGAAAAAACTTAGACTGATTGGAATGGAAAACCTAGCCGAGGCAATCAAGAAAAAGAAAAGTGGACTTGAAAATTCAGCCCGCAAAATTGAAGATGTAAGAAAGACATGAAAAACAGGATTACAAGCGAAATTTTTTAAAAAACTAAGGTACTTATACGAAGCGGGAGAAGAATCTGAAGGAGATTCAGAAGGCGAGCACCAGGCCCTATTTGGATGAGTGTCAAAAATTTGTAATCGATAGTGTGGTTAGAACACCAGGAGATCCAATTTTGTATTATTTGAGTGAAGGTGACCAGAGAGGCATGTAAGACAAGAATTGTGGTTGTTCCCAAGGGGACTGTCAATCCTCCAAAAAATTTGAAGTAAAAAAAAATCCCGGATGGGGAATTTTATTCCGTCCCGGGATTTTTAGTTTTGGGTTTATTCCAAATGAAATCATAGTACTTGTGTCCATTTTGCTGTCCGCAGACCTTTAGTGTAGTAGAAGCGGGGGTTTTCGGGGTTTCTAGTTTTTTGCTAGAAGAGATGTTGCCCAAAATTTTTCACCTCAATAAGAGTGATTATGAAAATTCTCCATTTTTGGTTTTGATATTTCGGAGTTCTGTGATTTGTAAAACTGCATTTTCTTCAAATATTCCCATTTCGGATTTCTTGGAATTATGATTTTTGTTCTTCGAGAAGCTGATTAAATTTTCGGGGGAGGAGATTTTAAAATTTTTGGTTGAACTGCCATCTGTTATAAAATTTTTTTCTAATCTATATTATTTATAAATCAATTTGTGATACGAATGCACCACGTGCCGATTGTTTGATAAATTTGAGGGATTTGTACAGGGATTTGTCTGGGATGTATGATTGACGTTGGGTTTGTATGTTAGAGGGATTCTAGTGGTTTTAGTGGCTGGTGATGGGATTTTTAACAGGGGTTTCTGTGGGGTGTATGTCCGGTGGTAGGAGGGGACTTGGTGGGGGATGTAGGGGGATTGCTGTGAGTGTGGTAAAAATGTACAGAAATCAACAGTTGAGCAAATGCCTCATATCTTGTTTTTTTGTACCTACTACTCTAGGAATTACTAATAAGGCTTTTTGTTAAGGTTAGTATTAGCGTTATACACAGTGATCTATCAGGGGGGTTCTAAGGTCTAAGGTCTTGTTTTAATTTTGGACCTGGTTTGGATCAATATTATCAGCTAAAAAAATTATCAATCAAGCTTGTCCCGTAGTGTCGTGGTGATTAAGCATTAAATAATGCAATAGGCAAACACACGAGAACCTTTAAATATTTTTGTAACCATGTGGAGAGAAAGGGAAATGAACATTGGCCATTAAACTATAACTGAATATGCCGTATAATTGGGACAGTGGACTGTTTTCAACACAATTTTGGGGTTATTGCTTTACCAAAAAGAATCTGACCTGGTTGATTTAATCAACAAAATTAAACAAATTGTTAAAATTAATTTTCGAGATATTGGCAATTGAAGTTTTAAAGACAACAATTGGCAGATATTTTCTCATCAGTTGTAATTATGCATAAAATCCAATACTGCGATTCTAGTACTTTTATCATTCGTTGTATTCAAAGCACTATGAGTAACCTAAAAGAGGGCATAATAAAAATTCCGATTTATTAATGTCTTTGTCCCATCAAGGAAAGTGCATTAAAATGGCAAAATCATGGTCAAACTTTAATGTACTCTGGTTATTATGACCTGATTAACAACGTTCGACAAATAGGGCATAGAGCTATTGACCTATTTGTGGTAAACTACAAAGCTGGATTAGAATAGCCAATACTATAATTTACTGATGAATTTTTCTAATTGGGATGTAAATTTTAATGGATACGATATCCTTAAGGCAAATTGCGTGCATCACATTCCTTTATCATAAGTTTAATTGATGTTTTTTATCCATATTAACCCATAAACTTGAATCGCCCCCTCTTGAGTTCTTTTAATCCTTAGCCCATGTTACTGACAAAATGGGTACAATTGGAAATACCTAGCACTGTATCCACCTAATTGTATTCCCTTGACACACATTATGTTCTTAGTAAGATTTTAGAAAAGCGGCCATTGAGCGTGCTTTAGCCATATTTAAGACAATGTTTTACCTTTTTGGACATTTTGACTCCAAAATGTGTTCATTGAAATGACTAGCACCTTATCATTGTCCCTTGGAAAGTAAATGAAAAGAAGTATGTCCCCTTAACCTTCGTCCAACCCCCAACGGATGATTCCCTGTCGCACAAACCCTCGCCCCCCCCCCCAGGGAATGATTTCCTTCGCACACAAACGCAAACGAATATGATCTAAGGCGGGGTTTATGCACTTGTACGTTCTCCTTTGCGGTCACCTTGCCACCTTCCTCTATACGTTACTGTGTAAAATGCCAAAAAATGGTCCGTTCTCTTACTATGATGCTGTTTAACAAATACTTATAATATTTGTAGTTTTGTCCTTATTTTTTAGAGTAATAATATGTATATGCTTACTTTGGTACCCATAACTACCAATTTGCTTGCATGAATGCGAAAATGGCCGAAAAATCCTTGATAT